>JAOUZG010031332.1:1310368-1370471 GCA_026289955.1 Argiope argentata
ACGTAAAATAAAAATTAAATAGAGTTAAATATTTACAACATGTTACAACTACATTATTTGCTAATGGAAATATCCATTATAAGCATATATAAAAAATATATAGCTAACACAAATAAAATTTAATTACAAAACATACAGTGGAACAGTTTTAATATATAGTCCTTTTCGCCAAAAAAAAATAATTTGCCACCAAATTTTAACGAAATGGCATTTCCAATCAGAAGGTTTTGATGACCGTTGCAGCAAATTAACGGAAACAGAAAAAATATCAATAAATGCAGTAATATGGAATGCACACAAAAAAGGTTAATCGAAAATGATGAAAATTGGCTAAAGGAATATGTACAGCAAGAAAAAAAAATCAAGAGAATGAACAGGAAATATCGAAAAAGAATTCCATCATATAAGATAATATTAAAAGAATACCGGAAATAGAAAAATAAAAATAAACGATTCAAAAAGCTCAGGCAGATGTTTTTAGATTTTTTTTTATTTTTTGGTGGAAAAGTTAGTTTTTAATTAATATGCAATTAACCACACAATTAAACGGAATAAAAATTAGCCTGTGTTCTTCTGTAGACTATAATCTATCTCTTTGCAGAATTTTATCCAATTTCCTTCAGCTGTTCTGGCGTGATTGAACCCCCATCATCCGTCCATCCAAACTTTCACATTTATAATAGTAGTATAGATATTTTATGTAACTAGGTTCCTTAAAAGCTTCTTTAATAAAAAAAAATTAAGCTTCAAATTATGATACTCTTTTCACTCATATAGTTATGAAAACGTTATGCCATTCTAATATTGTACTTTGCTTCTTTCTAATTTGTTCTTTCAATTAATTGAAGTAAAAGTGATAAAAATGTGATTAATACTTTTTTTTTGTTAGAAACATTTATTTTAGTATTATGAGTACAGAAGATAGAATAGTTCAGAACTTAAAACTTAAGTGCATAAAAGAAATATTTTTGTAGAATTTATTCTTTTTAGAAGAATTGTTTAACAAAAATTCCTCTCATTCCACATAAAATTTAAATTACTACAATAAGGAAGAATTTACGAAATAGAGTTCATAATATCGAAATTCAGAATTCATAATCATCAGAACATAAATTGATTAAAACTACACAAAATATAATTTTTTTCTTCATTTAGAAAATGTTGTTATTCGTATGATTACTTTCAATGTTCCAGAAATTACTATGTAGGCCTCCGATTAAACTGGTAATTCTGCATATAAAATCATTGTGGTTTACAAATTTAATTTAAAGTATTCGGCAGAACAATTTCTATTAAAAATGCAAACGATAATTTAAAGAAATTCTTTCAGAACATTTTTTGTAAACATTTATTTTATTAAAAAAAATTTATTACAACTGTAAGCATTATTTTTTCCAATAAGTAAATTTCCCCAATTTTATATTAATTGTACGAATTAAAAGAATCTGATGTTCTAGGATTTGGTAATCAGAGAAGTTTTATTTTTAGTATTTCATTGATACTAATTGCTGATTTAATAATGTTACAAGCGGGCGTGCGGCACGAAAACTCGCCAAGGTTGGCCACGTTTGGCGAGGAGCCTCGCGCCAGCTTGATTGGTTTGGCGAAAGGAATAATCTAGTAGCCGCTAGATTGTGCGCGATGTTTTGAGAATTGTCACGAGACTCAGGTGCACGCGCTTCTCGGCTATATAAGGACGAGTAGCCGGCGTGAGTTAGTTAGTTACATTTGATTTTCATTCGCTGCTCGACCATGGAGGAGAGCAGTCGTCAGGAAATTGGTCCTGATCCGCCTATTGATGCTCCGATGGCCACGTCGATACTTTGGTCTATGATGAGTAAACCAGTCCATTCTGCCAATAAGAAGAAACGTTTGGGTGCCGGATCTCAGGAAAACCTGTCAAGTTCCATCAACATTCCGGTGCTCCAGGGTGAGTCAGATTCAGTTTTGGATATTGGCTGTGTTAGTAATAAAAATGACGAGGTTTTCTCCTCTCCCCCTAAAAGAAAATCTGCTAAGTCAACTAATGTTAATAATCTTGCCCCACAAATTAGTCTAAATAATCGCTTTGCTGCTCTGAATGATGAGTTAATGGATTCCTCCTCTGATAATGCCTCGGTGTCTAAAGTAACAAATGATAATGATAAAAATTGCACTAAGGATAAACCTCTCAAAATTCCCCCCATCATGTTAAGGTATATTAAAAATTACTCTGTAATACTTAAGGAAATTAAAGAAAAATTTGACATTAAAGAAAATGTTTTGGCTAATGATTTTATTAAAATTTTCCCTGCAACTTTTCAAAATCATGAAGAACTCTGCAAATTCCTTAAGGACAAAAATCTTGAATACTATATTATCCCCCCGAAAAATAAAAGACCAGTAAAGATCGTTATCAAAGGGCTACCTATTGATTTTGAAACTGAACTAATTAAACTTGACTTAAACGACCGTGGTTTTAACGTAAATAAAATCACCAGATTAACGCAATACAAAACTAGGAAGCCCCTGCCCATATATTTAATTGAATTAAATAAAAACGGTATAGTTGACGAAATTTTCAAGGTTACAGAAATTGGTTATCTAAAGATTGTGGTTGAAAATTACCGGGGACGGTTTTCCGTTTTCCAGTGTTTCAACTGTAATCTTTTTGGACACACTGCCGTAAATTGCTGTATGCAGCCGCGCTGCCTCAAATGTGGAGATGCACATATCACCCGTAACTGTATTCAAAGAGAAAGAATTGAGACTCCCAGGTGTATTAACTGCGAACAGCTGGGGCACACCGCCGCGTATAGAGGATGCCCCAAGTTCCCTAAAATTACTTCTTCTAGGCAAAATAGAGCGAACTACTTTTCCTCTAAAATTCGGCAAGAAAATCTCTCTTATGCCAGCTCTCTCAAAACCAATCTCCCCCAACGTGAACCCACAGATCAATTCATCCCAACTCAAATTCCTCCTCTTGTTAATGAAGACTTAAGTGATATGATTAATGCATTCAATGAAATTAAAAATCTCTTTCACATATTCCCCAATTTAATTAAAGCCGCCAAAGATATGCGGAGTAATCCCGACCCTACAGCAAAAATTCTTATTCTCCTTAATGCTATCTGCAAGCCCTCTGCTCCATAAACCGTTTAAAAAATTTTCCTAGCTCAAACCTTTTATAGTCATTTCGCACAGCCAATCACAATCCTGTTTCTCTCTCTCGCCACGCCCCCAACTTACTGGGAGCACCAAGCTACTTTCCAGTCTAAGTCAGTCAGTCGCAAGCCACGCTGCCATCAACACCTGCTACGCTTGAGGGTAAGCCCCTGCGGGGCTAGGTACCTCACTCAATTTTCAATTAAGGTGAGTTAGTTAGTTGCTATAGTGATTTGATCGAGTTAGTTGAGAGTTTGCTCTGAAATAAAAAGCGTCTCGCTGGACTAAAGGATTTGTGAGCGGTGTTTGCGTTTGCTGTTAACGCTGTGTTATTGAGCTCGCTGCGATTTACTGTATCTGTGCTGTACGATAGCTGTTTTGTAGTCCGTTTTTATCGTGCGTAAGACTTGAATTTACGCTGTAATTGACTGTTGACTGCTTAATTGTACTTATCTAAAATTTTTACGTTATCAATTATCCTGTAAATAACTGTAAATAGCTGTAAATAAATTTGTTTGTGCTGTCCTCAAATAAAGTCCATTCAATCCAAACCCGCTACGCTAAAAACGTAACAATAACCATGTTTATTTTAGACGATACAGGATTTTTAATCTATATTACTATTATAAATGTGAATGTTTGGATGGATGGATGATGGGGTTCAATCAGGCCGGAACGGCTGAAGGAAATTCAATAAAATTTAGCACATAGATAGATTATAGTCTACAGAAGAACATAGGCTAATTTTTATTCCGGTTAATTTTTTATTAATTAAAAACTAACTTTTCCGCCCAAAAATAAAAAAAATAAAAAAAAATCTGAAAACATCTGCCTGAGCTTTTTGAATCGTTTGTTTTTATTTTTCTATTTCGGATGTTCTTTTAATTTTATCTTACCATTCGAAAGGAATATTTATTAAATTTTTTTCTTATGCTGTTCTTGTGTTAATATAATTCGTTATTTCCTATTTATTTCTCCTGGTTCTTTTCTTCCTGTACTTATTTCTTTTGCATATTTTCATCATTTCCGATTAAATTTTTAGTGCATTCCATATTACTGCATTTATTGATTTTTTTTATTTTCCAGTAATTTGCTGCAACGGGCATCGAAACCTTGTGATTGGAAATGCCATTTCCCTAAAATTTGGTGGCAAACTATTTTTTTTGGCGAAAATGACTATATATTAAAACTTTTCCACTGTGTGCTTTTGTAATTAAATTGTATTTGTGTTAGCTATATATTTTTATATGTAGTTATGTATGTCCCCTTTAGCAAATAATTTAGAATTCCGCCAAATTTTCTCAAATTTCTTTGGCGATTGTTCGTTTGCGCCCGACAAACGGAAAAGTAATCTTATGGTTTTAATAACATAACATCCCCCCCTCGCTAATGATGTTAGACGTAACGGTTATTTCAAACGATTCTGTTTATTTTCGTAGTGTATGATAAATTTAAAATTAAACATTGTTAATTAATAGATCTTTTGATTCCTTCAGAAGTGCTTTTGAACAGATGAAATGAAACTAAAATTTTCTAATCTGCATTGCGTTACCCCAACTGGTGCTTAAAATTCACGTCTTTGCGTTGCTCCAATTGACGTTGAAAATTTGTGCATGCATACGGTTTCGATAACATTTTAGACTGGCCGTTCTCACATATACACATCAAAATTTTCACGCGTACGAAGTCGCGAGTAAGAGCTAGTCAATAATATAAACATATTAATTGGTTGCAGAAAAAATTTTGTGAGATTTATTTAGAAAATATCGTGCTTCATATTTATTTCATTTCACACAGACACGGGATAAAAATTACTTTTTTTGGTTTAATTTACAGTGATAGCTAACTTAATCTTTTAATTTGAATGTTAATAAAAACTAAATTTTCATTCGCACAGAGCTTAATTTTATTTTTATTTTACATGAAATGTAATTGAGAAGAAAATCACATTAATTTTTTATTAATTCCTCCCATATCAAAATCATTCTAAAATAGTCTATTTCCTGATCCCATTTTACTTTTTCTATTTAATTAAATCAACTGAAACTTTGAAAAAATACTGCTTCATTGTTTCCATTTCCCGAGTGGAGGAATAGATTCGAAGATGTAAACATATTCTTCTAAAAGATTCTTGCGTTTCCCTTGTGAACAACAACATGAGTAATAATTCCTGTCAAAATTCGATATGTGTCAGATTTATGAGAATCTCACGGTATATAATATCCTGGATAAATGAATTCGCCCTTTTTTTACCTTCTTCTGGTTTGTGCAGCGCTATTGGTACATAATGCAAGCATCTCGAGATGGAATAAAACGAACTTAAAAATTCAACCAGCCTTATCTCTGATTTCGGCTACGACTCTACTTTCGGCCACGACTGTTCTGCTTCAAAATAATTTATTTTGCTATTAATTTTTCCACGATGTACCAGGAAAACATCAAAATTTCGATTAAATTTTTAATTAATTAAGACTTTAAAAAATAGTTCCAAGGTGCCACTTAGTCTACAGAGTGCTGAAACAAGTATAGCGACATTTATTCATCTTTGTTATATGTAGATATTTATAAACATTTAGGAACATTTGTTGCAACTTTAAGGAAGATTTTGTAAATTTCCTTTCTAGTATAAAATAATTTCTTCATCGCGTTTCTATTAAAAATTCGAATAGTTTTCTTATTTATTTCAGATCCTCATTCAGTTTTTTTAATGGAAAAAACTTTGAGTCGTGACCATGAAATGATTTTTTAGAATGAACCTTTGTACTTTTACCATACGACTCACTGAAAATACACATATTCAGTCTTTTATACTTCAAACATACGTAGTAATAGGAAAAGTCTCTTTAAGGTATTCGACTACGTTAAAAACACTGGTTCTCAACCACTTTGGTGAAATGTTTTTTATTATTATTTCTTGTTGTTCAGACTTTCCTCTTTCCAAAACAGTTTATCTTTTGTTTCTAAGTAATTTAGAAAAAAATTTATCACGATTATAAAATACTATAGCAAAACAAAATAAAACGAGAAGTGACATTCTGAAACTAAAAATAGCCTTCTTTTTGCCAAATTTTAATAATTTCTTTTGATTTTACTTTATAAAATAGTTTTATTTTATCTTGCTGGTGACAAGCTATACATTTTTAACGCATAATTTCCTTATTTCTTTGAAAAAATTGGAAACATTTCTGTTCATTTACTGTTTCTGTTTACAATCTCGTGCTTGCTTTTCTAATTTTATTTTGCTTTTTTAAAAGACCAAAATATTAATTTTCTTGAAAATTTTTACAATTTTTAACGTTTTTATTATGGGTCGCCAAAAGTACTTTTCATTTATAGGTGTTTTTAGAAAAATTAAGTCATGAATTTATGGAAAAAATGCATATATACATATATTTTTACCCATAACTTCTTTGCATATGATTATTTTTCTTATATTTTGGTTCATCTCTTTCATTAATATTTTCTATAACTTGAGTACAAAGAAAAACTGGATTGCAACATTGCAATTTTGTGCAGAATGTTAGCCGTTTTGGTTAAATTTCCTTAAATTTTGCTAAAAAATTTCCTATTTCTCAAAATGTATTATATTTTCAAATTTTTTGTGTTTATGGTGTTTATTATTGACAATACATCTGAAAACTATAAATAGTTTTTAAAAAATCCAATATTTTAAAAAAATTTCTTCGAACGTAGTCGGATACCTTAAGCTCTCTAAATTCAAAATAACTTCTCTTATAGTCAAGAAGGTAACGTATACATATAAAGTGACTATTCTAAATTTATTCAGGCAGGCTATAGCTCCTATAACGAAACGACTTATTAAGTCACAAAAATAAACCAGTAGGAGTGAGTGGTCTTCCAGAAACTTTATCGCATATACTTGTGCTAAAGAACGCCTTGGCGTACAACTGTTATGAAATATTACCTCTTGAAGTGAATTTGGCATTTTTGTTAATCTATCGAGTGTTTCTTGGCGGGGGGTTTGGCGATAAATCCTTAGCTTGATCAATACTCGAATTTGCACTTTAGATTCGTTTTTCTCAATAAATTAAAACAATGATTTCAGACAAAACTGCATTTGTAATCACAAAATCTGATTCCAAATTTGATATATTTAAATCATTGCGTTTTAGAATTATCGCGTTTACATTATAGGTGTAGCGAATGCGCTAGTACGTGTGTGTTGATTGCGGTAGGCCCGAACTCCGAATCTTATGGTTGGTAGCCGAGTAACAAATCCGTTGGACCAAAAGTGCACTTCGGTCCGAGGGATGTTGGCTGGTTTATATGGAGCCTTCAGCACAACATGTTTCTGGAAGTACAGAACAGGCAGACAGAAAACCCGTTCTTGGTTTGGCTCACATTTCGTCTAAACATTGTTAAATCTGTAAATAGAATCTTATCTATCTAACTCTCTTCCTTTTGCAACTATAGTAACTTATATTCGAAAAACGGACCACACAGACTTCCTCTGAACAGATTTTAGTTAAAATTTGGTAGATATCTGGAAATTTGAAGTAAAAAACATTTAAAAATTTTCAACCCTTTAGCTTTTTGAGTTATCTCTGTCACAAAAAGACAGATGGACATTTCCCAAAAATATATTTTTGAACTCAGGAAAATCTAAAACTTGGAGTTTCGTCAAAATTTCGAATTCGATTTGTTTTTACAATTGCTCTACATTCTCTGTAGAAAAAAAAAATATAGAAATGAAAAGATAGACCAAAACAGGCAATTAGAAAAGTGTAAACTATATCATAAGAGAAACATAAGAGAAAGTTTCATGGAGTTATGTGAAAAATTTACTGAAATATTTGCAATAAAATTTACCGTGCGTTTTTCAAATTTATTATTATTATTATGCTTTCATTTTCTTCATTCTTAAATTTCATTTCACCTTTGCTTAACCTTGAAAAACCATATGATAATATCAGGGAGTATATTTTTCATTTTTAGGATGAGCGCTTTTTTAGATCACTTAAAACTCATAATTTTAATTTCAAATGCGTTCGAAAATTTTACATTAAACACCATAAAACTTTTTTCTGTGTTTTTATTATACTTGTAACGGCATGTTAATTATGCTGCCACTAGATGACTTTACTAGTCAACTAAAGGCCCTATCACACGGCGAAATACAGTCAGCACTTTCGCCGATAGTTGTCGATTTGTGCCCGCTGGCAACCGGTCAAGCAAGTTTTCCGTCATCTCCAACTTTTTCTAACCTGCTTGAAAATGTCCACGATAGCGACGGAAATATTGTTTACAAACGAAATTCAACCAATCATCTGTAACTTTGGAAGTGACGTAGCGTGCCAAGAATGGCGTAATTGGCGCTACTATACTAAAAATGCATGCATTTAATCTTACATATTACTAAATACTAAAAATAGTTTCGGTATCTTTTTCCCATTCTGTGGGGCAACTTATACTACCGTATGGGGAATAGTTCTCTAGAAGGATCTCCGAACTTGTGATGGAATTTTCAGAGATCCAACAGGATATTTTTAAGTAAATAAAAAAAAATATTAATGCTGATGTGATTTGTTTTCTTTTTGTGAAATATAATTGGCCATATTCAGCCTTTATTTTTTCAAATAATAGTATAATCTTTTGATTATAGTAATTCCTTAAATAGTTTGTAAACAGCTTCTATATAATTAAAAAATTTTAACTCCAATGTTAGAGTGAAAAATATAATAGTGATTTTAAATTTTAATACTTAGATGTTCCTTCAATGTTGCAGAAATATAAAACATATTTGGTTTTGACAAAGATAGAAAAATGATCATACTTTTATCATTTGCAAAACACTAAATCACCTTTTGTATGATAGACAATAAAATTTAGGCTTCTTTTTCTACAATTTGTTTCTTTTAAATTTAACAAATTAACATTTAATTTAGAATAATTTCTGATTATACATTTGCATTGAGAAAGTTGCATAGAATGGTCACACATTTGGAAATAGTCAGACTAAAAAACAAGTATTTTATTGCTTCGCATTCCTGATGTAATGTGGAGGGCTTTAAAAAAAATGTTTGGGAATTTGAAATTTTAAGTAAAACCTATTTTTTAATATCTATGTAAAGATAAATGAAGTTTTAATATTTTAGATTTGAAAAAACTAAGGAAAATGCAATAACATATTTTGAAAAATTATTTTTGATTATTATTATTGAATGAAAATTATTTAATTATTCCTATTTTTCACAAATATTAGTAATAAATCCACAAAGATTTTTTTAAAAAAACCTCTGGAGTTGCAAATAAAATGAAAAAAACCCATTTAACTCATTTTTTTAAAAGTAATTTTAGAAATGAGCGAAACTAAATAGTGTAATGCCTTAGAATTTACAAATATTTATCAAATTCGATGAATTGTTTTATAATTTTGAACTGATGTGGGAAAATAAAAATTATTTAAAGGAATGATAAATACAAATCAAGTCCAATATACATTCTCAAAAAAAATTTTTTTTTAATAAAAAGGAGGGGAAAAACATTCAATCAAATTTAAAAGAGTAAAAAATACTTCTTATTCAATGATATGGTGGTAATGCATTTAAATCCTGTTTTTATTTTTAATTAAAATTCCAAAAAATATGTTCTTAGTGAATTTTTTATGTTCCAGAATCAATTTCTTGCCATATTTCAAATTCCTAACTTTAATTATTTGTACTTCACATCTAGAAATAGTAGTTTTTATTTTTGTATACAGAAAACCTAAAATTTGTCGAGATGGATCCAACAAATATCAGTTTTCATATAGACAAAAATCATTAGATTTCAAAAGTTATTTAATTTTGTTTTAAATGTATTGGCACTCCTCTTCTGTTTTATTTATCAATGTTAGTGTTATTTGCACTTTTCCAGAAAAATAAGCACTTTTAAGGTACTTAAAATTGATTTTAAAATTTCAGCACTATTTATGATGGTATGCACCTTTTAAGCTTAATTGAATGCACATCCACAAATCATTTTTCTTTTCAATATACTTTTGTTTTAAATTTAATATTGATAAGATGTATTTAAAGGAATTTATAAAATACAAACACAAAAGGAGCATTTTTTTTTTTTGCTTATCATTATTACAACAAAAATAATTACAAAACTGTTACTAAGAATAATTAAAAAGTTTTATTATTTTACAGAATTCATTGTTATTAATTTTGATAAAAACATTACAATTAGTAGAATGGTACGATAAATATTTACAATAAATAACAAAAAGATTGATACTATTAGAAATGAAAATGACATTCACAGGAAAAAATGGCTAGAAAAGTATTTCCAAATTCGATAAATGTACAACTTGTCTCATTTTACAATCCTTGTTATATTCATTGTATTAAGCATTTAAAAAATTAAATTTGAAGCAGAAGTGATTCAATTTCAATTAATTCGATAATGTGTCTAGAATTGCAATGGACAAATTTCAAGATAGTTTGATTTTTTAAAAAAATTACAGCTATTATTGTAATGCTTTTGCATTCATTGAAGCCTAATGCGATCACTTAAAAAATTATCCCAGATTTAATTGCAAATTAAAGCAATGTCTTGACTAGAATCCAACGAATTATGAAATAAGAAAACTGCCGATATTCACTAAGTAGGAATCAATGATAAAGAGCGATAAACGTGCCCTAACGTAAACCTAAGTTTTTAGGTTTACCAGAAAGCAAATCCTCAAGTGACGTCACTTTCGTCATCGTTTGCCGAAGAAAGTGCTGACGGAATTTCGCCGTGTGATAGGGCCTTAATATTTTATGATCTAGCAATTTTAATAATATTAATATCATAATTAGAAAATTGTAAATTCCTTATAATATTTACTGAAATAATAATTATTAATTTTTACAGCAAATATTCTTTCATAAGATGTTTATTGTATTTTCTTTTTAAATATATTTTCTGTTAACGCAAGGTTATAATATCTTAACTGTTCGATTACTTAACTTCTTGTAAAAAAATGTTTTGCGCTCAGATTCAAATCTGGCGTCGCTTGCGAAGTTGTTAAAATATGGAGTCTGCAGTTGTCAAATAAATCCTATAAAAATTATGGAAATGTTATGTTGTTGAAATTGTGTTATTAATAACTATTTACATAACACGAAGCACATAACATACTAAAACACACATTTTCCTATTTAGACTTTTTGGTCAAATATCTTTTGCTTCCTTTTTTTTCACTTATTTTTTGAAATTTTTATATTTTGTTGATAGGGGAGTTGTAACCTGTGTCAATATATCCAGCATAGTCTTCTTATATAAACATATTACTTCCTTGTCTATACTGTACGTTGATTTGAATTTACAGCTCCCAACAACTTCACAAATAACTCTGTATATTTCCTTCAGAATGATGTTCCATTTAGAAAGAGAAATAGGAAGAAATAGTCAAGTGACTTAGACACTCCATTCTCCTAATCGAATAGAAAATACAAAATCCGCGAAGGCAAATTTACTGTATACTAGAATCAAAAATCTCGAAGAAGAATTCATATAGTTGGAGGAATTGCGTTTTGAACTTACAATCTTTTCACTGAGTCTCCCATGCCTTGAAGCTTTTCAGTTATTCTTTTTAAAAAAGGGAAAGTTTCTTTTTAAAGACAATACACAGCGGGAGCATTTCATATTGATATCTCTAAATCATAAAAAATTAAAATTAAAAAATTGAATTCTTTGGACATGACTTCCAAAATTAAATTTTACTTCTTCTTTTATTATAGTTTTTAGTATATATATACTTGTTAACTTGCAATTTGAGTAATTTATATCATATTAACTCAATTAAATACATATTTTTAGTTATCTCAAATAATAATGTGAAATTCCTTTTTGAAAAACGCAAAACATATTAATGATTAAACAGCCAGAAACATCAATATTGTAGGTGAGTTAGTCACCAAAAGTGGCTAGTTTTAAATATTCGCAATTATGTGAAATCTTTGTATAAATTGAAAGAATTCCTTTCCTCTTTCGAGTTTACAATGTTTAAAAAGAAATTAGACAACATTAGGGATTTTTTGGCCCGAGATCCTTTTCTTCTAGTTCCAATTAATTTTAAATAATTCAATTACTATTTAAGCATTGAATATAATTTAAATTATATCTTGAAATGTATCTGCGATAACTTTATCTAATTGTTGTATTAGAAATTAAAATTAAAGCTTCAAATTGTATTGAAAAAATGGCAGTATAACTGTTTACATGTTAAAACGATGTTTTTTTAATCTTTTCTTCTTTCGTTGATATTAGCAGCCTTAAACTTGAATTTAACTTGAAGCCTTAAGCCTTAAGCAGCCTTAAACTTGAAAAAAAAAACATTAAAACAATTTATTAAAATATTGATATAAAATCTCTATAATACCAATTTCAAAATTAATTTTCATCTCACGAATGTCTTGAGCAGAAATTTTTACTTTATATGGAAGAATTTTATTATTCTACTCAATTAACGCTGCTCAAAAGTGCAAAGCTTTTTAAAAAATGCAATACGCAAACTGAACAATTACTCTTCAAAATATATAACAAGTTGTCTGACATGTTTATCTGCTATCCTTAAATATCCAATGTTTGTTGTTAATCTTCCCTTTCTTAACGAAAAGAATGAGTTTGAATCATAAACAGACTTAGATATTTATGATTATATATTATGAAGAATCATTAATTCGAAATGTTTCGAAGTCAACATGAATTCAAAACTAGGCTAACCTGTTGTTAGTCAAGCCTTAATAATAGTGAAAAGCTAGAAATACACTTTATAAATCTGGCAATATTAACTGTGGAATCGAAGTCGAAACGAAAGTATGTTATTTGTTTTGTCACATGATTAGCAGGTAACTCTAACATTTTCAAGGTTTTTAGGTGTTTTATTGCTTTTATATATCATATTAGTAAGCAATTCTACTATATAATTCTATATTAACATTATTGATTTAATTTATAATTCTGTATCTAGAATTTTTATTACAAAAATTTCTGGATTTCTTATCGTTATTGAGTATTTTTATGTTCTTTTATATTAAGGGATACTTTTTGGACTCCTTTTGTGGTTTTCAAAAACATATTAACCGTGTTGAATTTTTTATTTAATATTATGATGTATTGAACTTTATTGGAATTATTATGTGCTTTGTTTTTATGTATGCCACACCTTTTGATGCTTATTTTATCATGCATTGCCGGTTTATTTCTTCCTCATATTCTTTATAATTTGATATGTACTTTAAAAATAAATATGCTCTTTTAATATAAAGAGATAAATTCATATTTTCTTCATTATTTTCTGAAAGAATTATACTTTTTATCCCATATATTTCAGATATCAGCAATAGGCAAAATTTAGAATTAATACTATATTACTTTTATTCGCAAGAATTGCTGTGAAAAAAATTATAGGATATTTTATTTCATATCATTTTAAAATATATCAATATTTATTTTGCTGTTAAAATACCGTATTTCCCAAGTTTTAATATCTTGCAATAGAAAGCTCTTTAAAGGTTTTTTTTTCTGTTGAGAAATGTTCAATAATAATAAGTTTAATATAGTGTTTAAAAGGTATGACTTTATTTGCCCAAGATTTCAAATAATTAAATAACATGGAAAATATATATTAACTTTATAATAGAAATCTGAAGTATGTAGAAGTTAGAATATGTTGTGAAAGCAAAATAGTTCTATGTGTATGAGGGCAAGTAGTTCTATGTGCATTCTATGGGACAGTTTTATTGTACAAAAAATATGTTGTAGGAGAAACACTAAAACTGGTTTACGAAATTAGATTTTTAATGGTTTCTCCTGATAAACATCTGATCTTCAAATAACCTTCCGCATAATGTATTCATTTAAAAAGTTATTATCATCTATTGTATCTCTTATATTTTATATATATTATACTTGATATTTAAACATGGTCTTTTTTATTTTATATATTTTGTAAAATGTTAGGTGATGTATTGTTTTTATCATTTAATAATTTTTATAAATTGTTAATATTTATAAATTGTTTTATGATTTAAAAAAATATATGCATTTTTAATAGATTCATTCAAAATGCCAGAATTTTGGGTTATATCCACACCAGGCCCTCAAGCACTGGAAAAATTAAATGCTGCTACAAAACCAAATAATCTCTCGGTCAACTACAAATTTCACATTCCAGATCTGAAGGTATGTTTAAAAATTCTGTTTTTTTTATGATATTATATAATCATATCAATTTTTGTTACTATGAATTTAGTGTATGCAATCATGTCATTGTTTGTTAAACATTTTTTTTATATATTATGGTTTCACCAATTCTATTTTCAACTCAAAAATATTTTAAGTAACTTATTTATTTATTTATTAAATTATATGAAACAGATAAAAATACAAATTTAGGTTATTTCATCATAAGAATTTCATTATTTACTGAATGCCATTTTGTCATAATTGCATACTATTTTTGCTTAGTATTTTTTTTAATTACATATTCAACTTTCTTTTTAAAAAATTGTTCTTAAAAGGGGAAAAAAAATCTCATTTTTTTTCTATACCAGGTTGGTACTCTTGACACTCTAGTTGGTTTAACTGATGATTTGGCTAAATTGGATACATATGTTGAAGGGTAAGTAATTGATATTGCTCACATTGTAGAATTTCTTTCATAATAATTAGGTTAACCAGATTAAATATAGATATGTGGATCTTTATTTCATTAAGTTTAGAGCTCTTCATCCTTTATCAAAAACTTACAGACCAGATATCTATTCTTGATTTTATTTTAATATTAGTTATATTTTTAAAATTATAACTTAATATATTAATGTTTAAATTATAAATATTTCAATCAATAGCAATTATGAAATTTTTCATTATCGTTAAATTACCTGTGTCTGTCTTGCGAACAAAAAAGTTTTAAATAAAATTGCAAAAATAAGTTACTAATTTCTTACATTCAATTTAAATATTCTTAATATGGACTTTGTCATGCTAATTTATGGCTGTGCTGCTATTAAATTTGAAAAAATAAATAAAAATTTAAAATAGTGTTTCGAAATTTAATAGATGTTTGGTTATTTGAATACTGGGCTCTTTTAAATAGAGTAAAAGTGCAAAGTTAAAAAGCTTTTCAAATGGGTCTTGTCAAACTTACTTATTTAGTAATATGAGCTTGTTCATAACAATATAATGATTTTTACATTTTTACAAAAGATTGTATTTGTATAAGTGTGTCTTTTTATATCTGTTTAAAGAAAACAGAAAACCGATGTAGATACCTTCAATCATCCTGATATATTTCAATGATATATTATATGTGTATTCCTTAATTAAAGGGGTTTTTTGCTGGTATTGTTATGTTTCATTTATTGTTTTATGTTCTGTACATTATGAGGTTTTAAATGCTAAGGCATTGAAATATCATGAAAATTGAAAAATCTTTTCTTTAACCGTATCAGCTTTTTAAATAGAGAAGGTGAAACCTTCTAAGTGATATAATGAAACAATTTTGTAGAGTTCATCAAATCTCAATTCTGCTGAAGCATAAATGCATAGTAATGGAAAAAATTTACATGTAGAAAACTTAAGTTTAATCTTGAATACTTTCCAAGGTATTATAATTTTTCCCCGAAAAACATGGAACTGTATGTTAAAATTCTTCAAGGTGAATCTTAGTCCTTTTCACAAAATAGAATTTAATTTTATCTTATTTTAATTAATAATAAAGATGAATTAATAATAAAGAATGAGATTAAAATTACTTAGACAAGTAATTTAGACATTTAGTATAATTTTATATAAATATGATACATTTATCATGTAAATGAATTGCAACTCTTTTTGATTAAATAAACGTTTTATATATCATAGGGTTTTATATGCATGGATTCTTTTGTATTATTAATTTATGATACAATTACAGGATCATAAGGAAACTGGTAAATTATATGGAAGAAGTTTTAGAAGATCAAAAAGAATTGTTACATGAAAATCTGCATGTTAACAATGGTAAGTTATTAATATTTCTACTTAAGCTATATATTATTTCGTTTTATTATTAATCATTTGCCAATTTAATATACATGGTTTAATATTATTAAGAAGTGGATACTTTAAAAAAAATCTGTTAAATTAGAATTTTTTCCCCTGGATTAAGATTTTATATTGCCTTATTTATTGTCTATGCTGTCTTCCATATTTGTTTAAAAACAAGTAATATTTTAAAAAATGTTTAAATCAATTCCAACTTAGATCAACCAAAAAAATCATTTTAGTTACTTATGAAATAATTATAATTCATATAAATAATTTATCAAAAAATTATACCTGGCTAAAATGAAATCAAGTTTGAATTCATTGAAAATAAATTAGAACACACTCAATTGACATAGAAAATTCAATGTCAATTGAGGCAACACAAATGCAGGAATTTTCTATGCCAGTTGAGCTTACACTATACAGATTTAAAATTTCTAATTTTCTTTGTTCTGTATTATTTTAATATGAAAGTACTTCAAAATGAATTGGAAAAATGGATTAATTAACAATGTTTAATTTTAAATGTATCATACATTAAGAAAATAAACAGAATTATTTGAAATAATTGGCCGAAAACTTGTTAAACCTGACTTCTTCAGTGTGAGGAAAAACAAATTGAAATCATTATTTATTTGGCTATGATAAAATGAAGATTTTTGGCATAATAAAACATTTATTAATTAATTTTTGAAAAAATTATATGAACTTCAATTTATTTGAACTGGAGTGGATGAATAAAAAGTATTTTATTAATGATGATTGAAAATTTGAACAAGATAAACATTTATGTGTGCATATATACACAAACACATATGGTGAGTGTGTGCTGATAGTAGGAATTGAATAAAAATCCATGTAGCTTTTATTTTGTATCATTGTGAATTTTGATATAATATTAAAATAACAGATCATATGTAAGTTGCTTGTTTTTTCATTCCCACTTATGAATTTAATTAATATAATTTGTTTCTCAATATTAAGTTGTTGTTTTCAGGTGATGTTCCACAGTATTTAACACACTTTCAATGGGATATGGCTAAGTATCCAGCTAGGCAGCCTTTACCTGCCATTGCTGAAATTATAAACAAGGTAATATATAGCTTTTAAAGTTTTCCAGTAATTAATGATTAATAATTTTCTATAATATTTGTTTCACAGTGTGTTTGGATTTTATATTAAAATTTAAAAAGTATAATTTTATAGCAAGTACAGCAGATTGAAGCTGATCTGAAGCAAAAAGCTAGTGCTTATAACAGCTTGAAGACAAACTTACAAAATTTGGAACGTAAACAAACGTAAGAATCTTTATTTTATTCTTTCAATGTTTTATATGTACTATTTTAACTGGAGAATTTAGTTTTTAATAATTAGGTAGTTCTTGGTTTTTTAATTTTTATTTAACCATTTATTTTTTCAATTTTTACCTACCATAATATTGAGATGAAATTTTGCTTTCAGATAGTCATTTTGATTCAACTAGAAGTCCATCGATTCTATTGTTGCTTAAATAAACATAATGTGATATAATATATAATTTTTAATGATGCTATGTTAATGAAAGCTTTGTAGACTTAAATATATAATTTAATGCATGAATTCTGTTAGCATAAATAATCAAGCTATTAATTTAGATTCAATCCTTTATTTCTGCGAAATTCTTTCAATTACTAAAAATATATTAAGTTAGAATTGTATTTAGAAACATTGTTATAGATTATTCAACAAATAGTTACTTATATAATACTATATTTATTTAATTCATTTTTTATTTTCTCAATAGCAGTTATAGTATAGTTTTCATCATTACAGTGATAACTGAATTACCTTATTAAGTGATAACTGAATTTACCTTATTCATTTGACTTTTTTATTCTTAAATTACTTTCCAGTTTTTATTTTCATTTCTCTATTCCCCATTAAGTCATAAATGTACATCTTTAAATGCATTTTCTTACGATGGATGACAAATTCAGTTAATGATTTTTTATGCCATAAAAAAGAAACATCTTAAACTCAATATCTTATTCGTTATTTACCTGATATCCATTTTTTATCTCTTAAAAATAATATTTGAAATTTGTTATATTTTTATTGTATAAAATTTATATGTGCATCCAGTCCATCTATGATCTTCAAAACTTTTACTTTGAAGTTAAAAAGGAAAATTGTTTTAAGAAAATATTTTAATGACTATCCTCTGAGTGTATTTAATTTAAATCTTGTATCTTAAATGTACTATTAATAGATCTTTCAAGTTCTTTTAAATCTTATTATGCTACAAACACATCATCCACTCAAATAATCACACGGGACACATTTCTACTGAAACACTAATTTCAACTTTTTAGAATGGGATTTTATCATCGAGAATAATTTTATTTTCATAAGAATCATATTATATTTTCAATGTCCTAAACCTTTTTGTATAAACTTATTCATTTTATTTTTAATTTAGTCATTCTTGTTTTTTCCCCCATACCTATATTAAATACAATTAGTTATTTTATGAAGTTGAAATGTGTTTCAAATTTGTGCCATATCTGAATAATTGTTCAATGCCTATTTTCTGTGCCATTAGAGGTAGAGACTTATTTCCAATCAGAAAAATGCTCTGAATGACTAAAAAACTTTTTTGTAACATAATGTGTTTTGTCTAACCCTGTTAGTCATATATAATACAATATTCTTGACACATTGACAAGTTAAGCCAAAATCCCACTCCTCTGGAAACCAAAATGGACTGCCGTGTGAAGTTTTTTTTTTTTTTAACTAGTTAAGAGTTGTCTCCAAGAAATGTTTTTTATCCTACCATTTGATTATAAATTATCATCATAATATTGGTGCAGCATAGCCAAATCTGGCTCTTGCACCAAAAAAAATCTAACTAACTAACTAACCAAGAAATGTTTTGCAAATCTTGCTTGAGATAGATACTGCAATGATTAAGGGGGGGGGGGACTCAGTAACAGTCTATGTTAGTTGTTGAAAACTATGCAACTTATTTTGTTTAAATTTTTGTAAGATTAAAAAAAATTTAAGGAAGGTACTTTTCATTTTATTGAATCTATTAAAATAAGACAAAATAATATTTGTTTTTAGAGCACATTTAAATGTAGAGCCATTATTAAAAATAGACATCCTGTTTATAACAATGTATGCATAAAGAACAAAAATGAATTTTTTGCAAAGGATATCCTAAAATATTGCTTATCATGAGTGGAATATCCCATTGATATTCCATTTGTCGTTTTGTATTTTTCAGTGTTTATACTTTTGTACTTATAGTGACATTTTAGAAGATTAATTTATTCAAGTATTTTTGTGAACAAAAAGGGAATTTTTGCTAATGATATCCTAAAATCTTGCTCATCATGAGTGGAATATCCCATTGATATTCTATTTGTTGTTTTGTATTTTTCAATGTTTATACTTTAGTGCTATAGAATCTAATGTTGGAGACTTATATTTATAAGAAAATATGTTATTTTAGTGGCAGTCTTCTCTTGAGGTCATTGGGGGACTTGGTTAAAAAGGAACATTTTGTTTTGGATTCTGAATATTTGACCACACTCCTAGTTGTAGTGCCGAACAATATATGTAAAGATTGGGAGAAGAACTATGAAAACATTACTGATTTTATTGTACCACGATCAAGCCAGTAAGTTGTTGAATATTATACTTCCTGAACCTGACTCTGTTATTATTTTTATTATTGTTATTGATTGTTCATTTTCCACATAGGAAAATCCATGCTGACAATGAACATACACTGTATAATGTAACACTTTTTAAAAAGGTAGCTGAAGAATTCAAAAACAAAGCAAGAGAAAAGAAGTAAGAATTTTTTTTCTATTGTCGTTATTTACTTAAAAGTAATGTGAGAAAAATTAATTTAAAAATTAAACTGCAGAAAAATCTGCTTGGCAGGTAAAAAATATTAGTTAGAAATGTTACATGGGCCATTTACTTAGAAGATTATACAAATTCAATTTTCCCTTGCCTTGAGAAAACTTTAAAGTTTCATAATCAATTGCTACACTTCAATTTTTTTTATTCGTTGACTTTAAATTGAACAAAGTATTGCTGTTTTTTTTAAAATATTAGATATTACCGTGTTGTAAATGAAAGTTTACTTTAACTTAATTTCAAACTTTTGTTATATCTCCTTTTGTGAAAAATATGGACTTGTACCAACTACAAAATATTTTTTCTATATAATAGTTTTATTCTCTTTGCTAGTTGATTTCCATATTATACTTTTTTGGGGTTCTAATTTAAATCACCATGGAATTTTTTAAAAAAAAATCATATAGGATCTATTTCTCTGATCTCCTTTAAAATATTTATTTAGAGAATTTAATATTTAAAAGAATATTATTTCTATTTTTGGTATAGCTTTTAATTATGTATCAAGAAGAAATGCAGTAATTTTGCTTTATAAAAATTTAATGTATTCAGCAAAGGATAACACTTAGGACATTTATGCAAGACTTAAAAAACATCCATTATCATGTTGTAGCATTAATTTATTCACATTGATGCTATTTTGAATTTTGTATAGACAAACAAAAAGTAGCTTTACCAATCTATATAAACCCACTAATGGTCAAAATCTGTGTATTTTGTTAAATTGCTTTTATATAGAGAAAGAAAATACATTTATTGTTTGTTTGTTTTTTAAAAATACTGTTATGTTTATGTTGCTTTAAAAGTGGCATATTTGTTTATTAGTTCAGAAACATGTATATTGGAACATTCATATATAAATAACCTTGAATTTGATGTTATCTATCAAGAAATGTTTTCTGTTTATTCTTATAGTTTTCCATACATTTAATTTTTAGTGGAGTTTAGATAATTGTGAATGCATGCATAGTTTATCTTGAAATAGAAACTGTTCTTCTTTTGAGTAATTCAGCTGTGAAGAAATTTAGATATGCTTTGTTAGTTTATCAGTTAGCAAGCAATAAATATACTGTAATTCATAGTATAAAATATGACTTTTTTTTAAATAGTAATTGTAAAATAAATTCTTAAAAAGTAAAATTTGAGGTTGATAGACTTAAAAACTTTCAATTTCACTGCATTTTTTTCCTTATTATTTTCCTTGTAGACTTATTAACAAAATGCAAAAAATTTATAAAAAAATTTAAAAAGTACTTCTGATTTCTATCTAGATTATTTATTATGTTTACTGGTTTCAAATATTTGTTTCATAAATAATTCGTTCTGATTTAATTTTTCTTTCAAGGTTTGTTGTTCGAGATTTCACATATTCAGAAGAACAACTGGCTGCTGGTAAGAGTCATCATGCTAAATTGAAAATGGACAAAAGTAGACAATTGGTACATCTCTTTTCTTTTTTTTAAATTTGTGTATTTTAATTCTTATAATTATTTTAATTGCACATTTTAATAGAATGTTAACTCTCATTAAAACTGCAGCGGATTGGAGTTCCATTAAATAAAAGGATAATGAATCTCCTTGGAATATAGTGTTCGCTTATTTTAGTAACCCACAAAATGAAATGACTTGGAAACTTTTTTGTTATCCTATCATTAAAAATCAATTCATATAATTTCATTGTATAAGCTATTTCAATAATTGTAATAATTTCTGTATAATTCATGAATGGGGGGGGATAGTTTCAATGAATTATAAAATTTTGTACTTCGATTAGTTACTGTGAATGCTGCAAGTGCTCAGATTTTTATGTTCATAGTCTTTTTCATGAGATTTTTATGCTTTAAAGTGTGATGAAGGAATCTTAAGTATATATTCTGTCTTATTTTATCTGGCTTTAGCCAAAATTTGACACAGGATTACAATTTTAAGTTACAAAATAGCAAACTAAAATTTTTATTTAACCCTTCTTTGCATGATGATGGAAATTTCCATCATAATATTTAGTCAACAAAAAAAGGTACTCAAAACCCTTGTACTGTAAATTCGTTGTTGCTGGCAACTTTTTTAGCGACTATTGCGTACAAAAGAACGCAGTTGTCAAAAAATCGCAAACGTCGCTGTCAATTTCCAGGCCTACAACTTGTCATTCCTCTGTTTGTTGTGACTGGAAGAAATGAGCGAGATTTTAAATAGTTTTATGGAAATTAATTTATTATTAATAATTATTAATTAATTAAATTATCATACAGAATAAAGAAGATTTAGTAAAGAATATTTTTTTTATTTATTTAGTACTGAGCTAAATATGTGACAATGCATGATGATGTAAATTTCCATCATATTGTTTTTTACATAATACATATTTTTATTTACACCAAGATTTTTTTAAATATTTTTCCTTTAATCTAGAGCATTAATTACATCACCCTGATTTTTTTTTTTAAATCATGCAAAGAAGGGTTAAGTCATTACACTTTTGGTTTATGCATACTTGCAAAAGATTATGTACAAATTAATAGACAATCAACCCCCTTGACAGATTTAGTTCAAAATGTAATGAGATTCTAAATTTTGGATATAAAATACATACAACAAATTTAATTTACTTACAATGTTGCTTTTGAATTATGCACTTATGTGAAAGTACAAATTGACATATTAGGGGCCAAAATGTAATAAAGATTTATATTTAAGATTCTAAATCTGTATACTAAATTTTTTCATCTATATCTTCAATCTTTTGTTTTCACTTTTACTTATAAATCTGAAACACATAAACTTTTTGTAAACGAATTTCTTAAATTTATTAGAAAACTAAAAGTTTGGTTTAGAGACACACAGCAAATTTAATCCATCTTACTCAAAGATTTTTGAGATATGTTTAAAAACAGAACTACACATAGACAAATATATTCTAAAAATGTGTTTTTTGAACTCAAAGAAATCAATAGCAGGAAAATCAATCAAAATTTCAAGAATTGTTTTAATGGGTACAATCCTTTTTCTTTGTATATAGTATAAAAAAATGTCAAAACTGTTGATAAGCAATTGAGAATAATATTGTAATATGATTTCTGCTTTAGTTTGAACTTTAACTGCAAAACATAGCTATTTTATAAGTATGGCAAGTTAATTCTTGGGGTGGAATTCACTTTACTTTACTTTCAGAGTGTTAGTTACTAATTTAATTTGCTTAGTTTCTACTTTTCTTCCCCTTTGCTGTTTAAGTATATAATATACTGATAAGATATAATGCATGGTTGAATCAGATTGGATTTCAAAAGTTGACTATTACTGTTCTTGTCACTTTTCGCAACCAACTGGTTCACTAGTAACATTGTTTATATTAATGTTATTTTCATGATTCGGCAAAGCTGACAGATATTGAAGTGGTGTTATTTTAACAATCTTACTTCTTTTATGTGGAGGAGAGGGGATAATTTTTCTATTGGGGATCAGTTTCATAGCATCTTAGTGCTATTTAAATGAAAATATTTGTTTCATGTATCTTCTTTCTTTCACATAATGTAACTTCACTTCACATATTCATTACGTCTACTATTTAGAAATAAAATTAATTGCCAGTGTTTATAATATTTGATGCATATACATATAAAGATTACTTGGAGTTTTACTATATAATTACCCATTTAAAAAAAATTCTAGGTTGGGATTTGCTTTTTTAAAGCATTAAATTTTATTATAATGGTTTAACAGTGCCACCAATAAGCACAAGCCTCTTTGGTAGCTGATAACCTACCTATAATTTAATATCTAATGTTATAACATATCACATCTTCTTATAAATTGCTGCTATGAAAAGAATTAAAGTAAACAGAAGTTCAAGTAATTTATAAGTAACTAATTTTCAAGAATGAGACACAATACATGCATTGAAGAAAGACAATGCATCTATAAACAAATGTATACTTAAAAATATGTTTAGTTGTCTTTATTCAATTCTTGCACTAATTTCTTTGTTGTCATATTATCCTGTGAAAAATCTAACATTGTGGTTTGAATATTTGATTACATTATAAAATATGTAATGTATAATATGTATAAAATTTGTTGCTTACATCCATGTAAAGTCTTTAAGAGTTTTCGTGGAGTCTGTACTGAGGTATTGTTTTATTCTGAGCTTTGTTGTTTTGTGATCTATGTTTATATCCTATTTATTTCAGGTGCCTTGTCATTCAAATATTTTATAATATAATCAAATATTCAAACCAAAATGTTAGATTTTGCACAGGATAGTATGACAATAATGCTTAAACAGAAAAAAGAAATGCTTGAATTCTCGATATTGCAAACTTAAAGACCAAAAGTCAGTCATTAGGAAATGGAAAGCATACAAATAATTTCGCTATAACACATTTTAAAAAGCACAAATTTTTTAAACTGTCGAGGCTAAATATATTAATATATTATATATGTATATCTATGCAAAAAACTTACAAACTTGCGAAGAAAAAAATAAAAGTGAATTCAAATGTAAAAGAAAACTCGGTTAGTTGGGCATTTAAAATCTTAAAAGTGGTAAAATGGGAAATTATAAATTATTATTTTTAACACATTTAATTTCAATAAAGATAATCAAATATTTTTCTTGCTGTTTAAAACTGAATTATTTTATTCTTTTCGCAAAATAATTTTTTAATTTATGAATTTTTATTTTTAGAGTGGGCTATTCCGATGGTTGAAGATAAACTTTAGTGAATGCTTTGTTGCTTACATCCATGTAAAGGCTTTAAGAGTTTTCGTCGAGTCTGTACTGAGGTATTGTTTTATTCAGAGCATTTTTTTTAAGAATAAAATATATGGAAATGTTTGCAGAGGAGTGAAGGGGGAAAAATGAATTAATTCCCATGCAACTTCTTTGTTCTTTAATATCAGATCTGTGCAATATATGATTTTATTCAAAACTTTGTTAAATGTATATTTGTCATATAAATTAATTCTAAAATAATTAAAGAATATATTATAAAGGCCTTTTTAAAATAATAAACAAATTCAGCTGTTGTATAACACATGAAAAATATGATAAATAATAAATTTATTATACCTTTTATATACTTATTATTAGCTGATGTTTTAACAAATAAATTGAAAACATAAATATCTTTTAGATTATTTTAGTTTCTTTCAAATTTAGTAGCCTATCATTCCAAATGTCAAAATTAAAAAAAAAATTCAATTCTAATTTTTTTTCAAGAATATTACCAAAAAAACAATAGAGAATCCTTTAAAAAAATTGGCAGATAAATATTAAAAATATTTTTAAATCATGCTAAAATATTTTAAAAAATAACGATTACATTTGAATTCTATCTATATTACGCCCCCCCCCTCCCCAAAAAAAAAAAGAGGGGAAAATCCAAAATGCTCATATTTTGACATCAAAATATAACTAACCGATGGTTATTGTGATTGAAAATGGCTTCAGAAATTGTAGAAACCTATTGACTTTTGACCCTCTATAGGCCCGCGTAACTTCCAGGTCTCATTTTAAGTTATCCACATTTTACAAAATAATTATAGCTTTTTTTTTCATGAGATGGTGCATAAATCTTAACTCTATGACATTGCAAACGCAACTTATACTAGTATTCATGACCATTGTTAGACTCATCAACCTGAAATAGCAAAATAATGGCAGTAAAACTGCGTGGAACCATTTGATCCAATTGAAATTATTTGTGCTTTTGTCAATGATTACTGAACTATGCTTATGAATGTATGTACTTCTATGCCTTACAACAAATGTAAATTGTTTTCTGTTCACATAATGATTATAAGGCAATAAAATTGTTTAAACACAAAAATTTGTTTCATTTGCATATATAGGTTCATAATTCCTGATTTTTTGTTCCCACAATTATTATTTTTAATTTTAGAGTTAAAATTTAAAAAAATTCAGCCTATATAGGGTTAAGATAAAACAGAAAGAAACTATAAAAACTGGTCAAATTAATTATCAAATTAAATTATAATTTTCCTATGAATAACATAATGGATGTTAGTTGTCCAATGTATGTATGAAAAGTTATTATTGAAAACGCTACATTTCTAATAAACAAGATATAAATTGAGAATTTTGAAATTATAATGTTTGTTTACATCTTTCTACTTATATATTTGTTATTTTTGTTTATAATACTGTTGATTTTAATATGTATAATGATTATTGATTTTAATTGTGAATTATAATATTTGTTATTTTCTCTCTACTTTTATATTTGTTATGTTTATTTTATATTTCTACTTGTATTTAAGCAGTAGTGAACAATAAAATATCAGTTTTAAACTATAAGTTATTTCTACAATTTTTCTACCCTTTGAACAGCTAAACTTAATAACAAAACATCATTACAAATCTAATATTTTTCAATAAATTTGAAGAAAATGAAAATTAATTAGTGGAGTTTTTGATGGCAATCACATCACTAGTCATTGTGTTTTTTTTATGCAAATAGTTTTGAAATTCCCCTCTACGGTACAAATGTTAAAAATTAATTTGCTGTGAACATTAATTCAATAGTTGGCTGAAATACAGTTCAAGGGTTTTGCTGAGTATCATAATAAAACTACTTTCAGATAATGGTATTTTTTATAAAATGTTAATTTATGTTTTATGTAAATATTAGTGACCTATCAGTTGTAAATAATTATTTACAGCCTGTGCTCATAGTCATTAATTTTGGCTCACATTTTCCACTTGCATCTTTGTGAAAATATGATATTCTTATCATATTTTCTTTTCAGATATGGACTTCCAGTTAATTTCCAAGCTATTTTGCTACAACCAGCTAAAAACACAAAGAAACTCAGAGAGGTGTTAAATAAACTGTACAGCCATTTAGATAGCAGTTTAGCTGCTGGATCTATAGATGTAAGTAGCAATTGATTACAAAATTAAAAAAATATCAGCATTTGATTTTTTTTTTCAATTCCTACACTCTCCCTACACACACACACACCATTTAAATTTACAATCATTAATAAAATGCTTTTTATTCATAAGCTCAAGTTAAAGTAAATTTTTTAAAACTTGTAGTAGATGGCATTTAATGTTAATACAGTTTTTTTCAAATATTAATTCATTAATTTGGTTAATTTTTTATTGAATATTTAAAAACTAACTTTTCATCTCTCCTCCACCAAGTGAATGAAACTTCTGTTTGTTTTTGCCCCACGGTAATAAGGTTAGACTTAACAAGTTTTCAGCTGATTATTTCAAACGATTCTGATTATTTTCTTAATGTTTGATGCATTTAAAACTAAACAATGTTAATTAATATATATTTTGGATTCATTTTCAAGTACTTTCGAATTAAAATAATACAGAATAAAGAAAATTAAAAATTTCTAATCTGCATTGTGTTACCCCAACTGTCGCAGAAAATTCACACATTTGTGTTGCCTCGATTGGCATTGAAAATTCAATGCCATTTGAGGATGTTTTCAATGGATAGAAACTTGATTTTGTTTTGGCCAGGTATAATTTTTTAATCAATTTTTTATATTGTAATTATTTGGTAAAAAGTAACTAAAATTATAAAAAAAACTTTGTTGATCTAAATAGAAATTGGCTTTAAAAAGGAAATTTTATACTTGTTTTCATCCTCCCTTACAAGTGGAACAAATCAATTCCCCCCCCACCCCCTTTCTTTCTCGTGGAATGTTCTATTTTTCCTACTTAATTATCTACATGGTTTCTTATATTGATAGACTCATTTCCTTATACCATTATGTAATTCTGCATATTTAGTGAATAACTTTATTGAGTTGGAAATCAATAAAACTCCATGTGTATCAACAATTACCCATAACTAGTTGACAGCATTTGTATATTCTTATTGATTATTGTTTTACACATATACTGTTTATTCAAGCTGATGGCTTTGGTTTGTTAACACAACTGTTGAAATCCAACATTATAATTATATGAGCATTTATTTGAGTTAGGAGTGTAATATTTACTGCTTTAAGACCATGAACTTGAAACTTTTGGATCTTTTTATATATTAGATATATATTATATCCGATTTTGAATACTGTACCATAAAACCAGCTAATTAAGTTGAACGTAATATATATTTGGGATGTTATGCTCTGCACTTTTTAATAAAATAAAAAAAATGAGCACTTTAAAATACATTCAGTTTGTAAAATGTTCTATCAGAAATATGGTTTGTATTATCGACCATAAATTTCCAGAAGCTTATGTGACCTACCTTATTTCTGTAATCCTTCCCTTTCCATGCTAAATCCATTGAGATTTAGATCTCTGTGTTAAAATTACATACTGAAGTGCATTCTTGTCATGTTTTATATCACTGATTAATTGTACTAAACAAGTAAAATCAATTTGTGCATTGTCTTGCATCATGTTATGACTTAACCTTACAAATATCGAATAAAAAGCATGCTATAGTTTTAAATAAAATTAGTTTTTGATGTATTAGCGTTATGAGCTACAGTTGGCTTCATTATGAAGATGGTTGACTCTAATAGGTTTTACAATTTATTTACTTACATTATGAAATGTTTTACAAATATGTATCAAAATATAAATATGTCAAATTTCTTTTTAAAAAATTTCTTAAGCAAGATATCATTTGTATGGTTAAAAAATATGGAGTGTTTAAAAATTTTTAAATATTCAAAATCATTTAATTTTCTTCTATAAATGTTTTCTTATTACACAACATAAATTTATTTAAATCAAAACAGTATGTAATCTTGCAATTTCTATTAAATTCTAATTTTTTTTTTCAAATATTTTTAGATACATATTCTGAATTTTCATAGAAATTTAATTTTCTTCTCAACTAAAATTGAGTTTTTTTAACCACCTAAAAATAACTTGAAATATAAAATGCATACCCTATTTTTGTATAATATTTAACAGAAGTCTTTATTATCAATTCCTTTTAATTTCTTTAAAAATTAATATACCTGTAACATTTCAAAAATATTTAACTCAATGTACATCAGCGTTAAAAAAATCATCAAGATGGGGGATTTTTCCCTTTAGACCCTTCAAATATTTTGCTGAATGATACATTTTATAACCTTATTTTAGCTTAATGGAAACGTGTGTTTGGATGATGAAATAATAAAAATGAAATTTCATATTTTCATCCTTTTTTACTTATATTAAAATCCACTGCCCCTTTAAAATCATGTTGTGAAATTATGAAATATCTTATGTCTTTTCTCCTTTATATTCATAGGATGTTCCTGGTGGTTTAGCATCTTTTGGAGTTGAGGAATATTATCCATATGTCTATTTTAAAATAAATGTTGATATGTGTGAAAAGGCATAAATTGTTAGAATGTTGTTGTTTGAATACTTAAAATATATATAGAATCTAGTTGTATCAGATTGAGGTAAGAATATAAACATTCCTATTTATACGGATTTGTGATTAAGGTTTAATCAAGTCAGAAAACAGAATAGGTGGATGTAAGTGTATAATTTCATTTCTAGCGTAGATTCATCTGTTACATAAATACATTATTTTTAAAAAATCTGGTCAGAATTCAATGAAAGGACTGATTTATTGTATTTACATAAAGCCTTTTGTTTTATTTTTTCTTATAGCGAACAAATAGTACCAATTTTATATGGTGCTTTATTTTTCTTTTGAAATATTTTTTTTCAAAGTATATATCATTTAAAGTACTCAAAAGTAAGAAATCTCTATCTGTATCATAATGGGTGCAAATATTATAGATATAAAATGTCATCCAATGCTACTATTTTATTCAGTCTAGTCGTTATATTTACTGTCCATATGTGATGGAATCTATCATTTATAATCATGTCCGAAGAATAACTGAAAGTAATTTAAAAATATTCCTTTTAGGTTAAAATCTTTGCATATAAAAGCTGATCAATGCACAAAATGATATTTTATTTAAATTATTTACCTGCCATTACTTTCAAATTTTATAAATCATATTGGTCATTTTGAAGTCAATTGCATCTATATATTTCAATGTGATATTTTCTACAATAATATACTTTTTTGATGCGCTATGCTTTTTCCCAAAAGGATTCTATTAAATAATTTTGTGCTCCTAAATTATTTAAATACTTTTATATTTTCTTGATTCAATTTTCAACACCTTTTTAAAATGTTCAAATAACTACTGTAGTTATCTATAAAGATTGTTTTAAATCAGTATTGTTAGTATATAAAACCATAATAATATACATATTAATTGTGGTTTATATCCTATTATTTGGGAACTGTAAAAAATTTTAATGTGGCATTTTTATTATTAAAAATAAAATAATTTTAAATATTCATATAAGAAAATTATTTACAATTGTAAGTAATTGAATTTCATTTTAAAATTGATTATATATTGTTAGTGTTAAGTTTCAAATATTTATTTTAGAAAATGTTCTGGAGCATTTTATCTATATTTTCAGGAATTTCATAATCTTTCTCAAACTAATTCGTATTTATATATTTAAACGTTTTGTTGTTATTTTCTATAATTAATTTCACTTTTTGGAATGTTAAACATTTCAGAAGTTAATCATACTTCTAGTTTGCTCAATTATCACAAGAAAATTCCATATTTCTTTGCTGCGTATATCATCCTATATTTCATCAGTGGTTATTATAGCAATGGTGTCTTGGGATTTAGATTTAATTTTTTTTATATATCTCTGTACTTTTGAATTGGAGCTTTTTCTGTTGGGTATCTTCATTTTAAACTTGCTATTCTATACTGTGTTTCTCCATATCTATGATAGATTTTACATAAGCTATTACTAGTGTTTTAGTTGTGAAAATTTAAGATTTACTTTCTAATCTTTGCCAAAAAAGTTCTGCATGAAAATCAATTCATTTTTGATATGAGAAAGGAAATTGTATTCAAATTTTTGTAAATCAGCATTCAAACTGCCACATCCATGAAAACAAATTTCAATTTTTTCTGTAAAAATTTATTATGTTTTGTAATTAATGAGAATAATAAAATTATTTAATTTATTAAAGTGCATTTTATGAGTTTCTATGCCACTTATATCTTGTGACAAAAGAATTATACATGTATGTACTGCTGTACACATTTCATGTTTGTGTATTAAATGGTGATAATAAAAGTGTAAATTCTCGGGTATTTTGTGCTTTCTTTCTTTTTGATATAATATTTATAATAGAAATAGCTAGATATATCACCTCAAAAATTTCTCACATTTGAAATAAATGTATTTGTATATTATTAATAATATGTCCCTGGTGAATCTGATAGAAAGATATAACTAATAGGGTGAGATGTTCAATTATAAATTATTGGGATATGGTTAATACACATACATACCATATTTTTGACTTTTTTCCACAACTGATGAAGGTTAAAATGATATATGGTTACAAATGTAATTACAAAACGTTTCATATATTTATGTCATTTCGTACATCAACTTGTTCAAAGTAGACTGTCAACTCCTTGACAGATTTGGTTTCAAATTTTTTTATATGTATATGTACTTTAGATTTTTAATTTATGTACCAATTTTTATCCATCTAGCTCTCTTATGTTTGTAATATATTCAGATAGCTATACGGTCAAACTTCCTTTGAATGGATATCATTCAATATTTGGTAGAATGTTTCAAATTTGGAGTAGAACATATGCTAGATTTTATCTGTTTAGTTCAAAGCTTTTTGCATTACATTCATAGACAGATACACATATTTTTTTATTATTATTCTAGAAGATTTTCAACACGGAAATTGGAAAAATTTTGAGGTTCGAATTTGTTGAGAGTTACAAAATTTTCTCTTTGTATACATTAAAGTTTTGATCAAAGATTTAATTGTGCTGGATTTAAGAAAAATATATGCATGTGAATTATATTTTGTTTACTTAATGTATATTAGATATGATCAAAATTAATATAACAATATTTATTAATATTAATATAAACAAAAAAATTAATACAAACAAAATTTAAAAGCATTCTTTTCCAAGTGCTCCAGAAAGTTTTAAAACATTTTAAGTATTTGTTTTAATAATTATTTGTACTAAAAATATTATGGTATCTTTTTATCATATATATAAATGTTATTAAATATTATAATAAGTTTTTTTCTTTAATTCAATACCAAGTGACTTTTTAAATCTCTCATCAAAATTTTACTAAATTAATCCATTATTTCGAAGTTGAGTTCTGAAAATAATAAAATAGTGTCCTTTATCAAAAGTACTTATGTATAAAAACTTTCAGAATTCAAGTGCATTAGGACGTGACTGAAAGTTAATGTCAAAACTTTATGCCAATAAGAAGCAAGTTGTAAACTAAGTTTAACCGAAAGTCATAATGTTACAAATCTGTAATGTTGATTCTACGGACGGTTGGTTCAATTACTGAAAAGACCATTTTACAATGAACTCGATTGAATGCCGAATCAGTGATCCTTGAGCTTGGAGACAAAATTGATAATACAACAGGTTTAGAGTCAAATATGTAGTCAACAGAGAATTGTTGTTATCGATGTAGAGCAACATTGTGTAGAGCTCAAGCATATGGTGAATGCAGCTGGAAACTGAATTTGGTGTTTATTATAGAAACAGCATCAGGTTGTACATGGTGTAGCCAGTTGCGCAGTAGTGAGTTGGCATTTGGATACAGCTAAAACAAGCCGACACTGGAGATTCACAGCCGTTTGGAGAAACTGTGGAGAATGGTTACATAAATTCCCTCCTACTGCTGAATTTTTTCTGGCAGCTTTATGTGCTGTGGTTGTTATTATTCCTTGTGGGTTGCTGTATATTGTGTGTGTTCGTCTCATATGTGTATTTATTGACCATGTGTTCTTGTCTTACGAGCTAATAAAAATCGTTATTAAGGCCTATTGATTGTGTTTTTTCATCGACTAACAAATCGAAAGAAATCCGAATTCATTACAATATGATATATTGACGAATGGTTTCATGTGTAACCAAACGTTAACTAATGTTTGAAATTTAATAGCATTTTTCGCCTACGGGGTTTTGTTGACGCCACAAAACCTCATTCCAAAAATAATAACATGTTCTGACATGATAATAATCAATCCAGAATAGAAACAGGAATAAAAAAAATGCAAAACCGGGAAAAGATGCAATTGTAGGAAAAAATATGTCAAGATTTACATGCTTTCAAAGAGGAAATTTTTGCAGAACAGTTTAGGGTATGAAATATTTACAGACATTATCAAGTTTTATGTCAATGTTTCTGGCTGTAATAATGGTGTCTTTAGTTGATTGTGCATTATATTGATGATGTTGCTTTACGAAAACAAGGAGAACGCTTCTGCTGCAATCCGTGACTTCTGTTTATGTAAAGAACCTACAGCGTGGACTAGTGACTATCAACGGTATCTGGAACATGATTAAGAGATCTGAAGTGACGGGTCATTAGGAGTTCAATCTGGAAAATGCCCTAAACCTGTCACATTGCTACTTTTTGATATCGTCAAGACAGGTGCTGTGGCATAGACAGCAGAATTTGAGGGCAGCAGCGTACCTGTAGATTCTCGACAGACGGACAGTTCTTACAGCACCTTCTGGAAAGTGCTTAGAATCACAATGTTCTATTTCCCATACAAGATCTACCGTAGCCAAGAGCTGCTTCACAGGGACACGTCATAACATCTCTCATTCACAGTCAGTTTTCTCAACAAAATGACTGTTGGTTTGTCTTGGTCTAGGAAAATTCTTTGAAGTTACGAGGCTCGTTTATGCCTTGTAGCGATCGAAAGGCGCGATACGAAACGGCGATGCTAGGGCCAGTAGCTGAGTAACATGACCATAACACAAAAGTCGACTTCAGTATCGTAGATGTTATCTGGTTTATAATGCTAGCGCCACAGTACTCCCCCACCAGAGAATCGCTGAAGATGCGACGGATTTCGTAATGCGCCGTTATGGCGAGTTGCTGCTTGCTCGTCAAGTGAGTCTGACTTTTTTTTCTTTTTTACGTCAAGTGAGTCTGACGATTTTGCTACGGGTAGATCGTGCCACTACTGATGCGAAAGGTTGTGTTTTCAAAGTCACCAGTGTACTGTTTGAAGGTCGCGATATGAACCTGTGACGCTAGAGCCAGTAGCCGAGTAATATGACTATAGTACAAAAGTCGACTTCAGTATCGTAGATGTTATCTGGCTTATAATGCTAGCACCACAACCTGAATGAGACAGCATCACACAAAATTGTCGAATTTCCCTACATTGTCCTGGACACGATTAATGTCTGCTCCTCTTGTGGAATTTTATCCTAATGTGCCCTTGATTCTGAAAACTACTTTTTTATCACCTCAAACATTCTACTGTTATTTTTTCCTTGCCTTTACTTAATGTGATTCGATGACAGAATGATCAGAAACTTTTCAATAAATATTGTTTCTGTATTCCGTTTTGGTCATTTATTGTGTTAAGTTTATGATTTTTCCAAGAAAAGCGTCCTTTTCCGGACATTTTAAAACTTTTTTTCCTCGAAATTCCTGGAGTGCACCTCGTGTATAGTTGTATAGTTTCGTGGCAATTCGTTCAGTTATTTGCAATTTACGATGCTATTTATACGGGAAGTTTAATTATAACTACCCAGTATATACAGATATCATTAGCTGCTACTAAAACTTTGTTGTAGGTGGAGATGGTGGTACGGACTTGCGGCCCTAGGGCTAGTAGCTGAACAACATAACCACAAACAAAAGGTATAATTCAGTATCGTAAATGTTATCTGGCTTATGAATCTAGCACCACATTACTCGCTCACCCATGTGTCGGCAGAGAAACGAACGATTTTAAAGCGACAAGTGTTATAGTGAGCATGTGAGGGCGCTTAGTGTCAAGTGAGTCTGACGATTTTGTTTTGCTTGCTTCGTCAAACGAGTCTGACGATTTTGTCTTGCTTGCTGCGTCAAGTGAGTCTGACGATTTTGCTTTGCTTGCTGCGTCAAGTGAGTCTGACGGCTTTTGCTGTTGGTAGATAGCACAACAACAGATCAGAATATTACGTTGTCAAGGTCACCAATGTAGCTTGTGAAGGTCGAGGTTAAAACCTGAGACGCTAGGGAATAACTTAACCACAATACTAAAAGTATACTTCAGTATTGTAGATGTTATCTGGCTTATGAAGCTAGTGCCACAACTTCATTTAACAATCAAATTTTAAACTATTATTCAAAAATAATTTTAAAATCAGAAAAAAAAACAATTAATGCTTCAAGGCTTTGTCTAGATAGACAGGGAGATGCGGATTGCCTGAGGCCCGAACATGCAACATTCGGGTCTGTTGCAGAGTAACATAACTGCAATACAGAAGTAATTACCTGCGTACCGTAGATGTTTCCTGGCTTATAAAACTTTCATCACAACAGCAATATCATCATCAATGGGAACATATTCTATTTCAATAAGATTTTTTTAAAAACTAAAGCAACTGATGTATTGAAATTTAATGTCTATACACTCAGGATGTTATAATGTTTTCATATCAATTTCTTAATTTAATTACTTCTTCATAATCAGCAGGAAATTTTAATATTGATAGAAATCACACGGATTGTTTTCTCTAATAACAAATTCTGTCTCTGAAGATGATAATGCAACATAATTCTGCCTTTTGGAGAACCGTTTTATAGTATTTCCGTGGTAATGTATAACAAAATCAGAGGCAATTCCTTTTATAGTGCAATTAATACATATTTGGTAGCAGTATATTACAAATGTTACTTTTAAAATTGAAGTTGCATTAAAATGAAGATTTTATGTGATTTTTTTCTTGGAAAATATGTTTAACCGCGAAAATTGGGAGTGATCATATTGATACTCCACTTCGGAGCGTCGGCTTGCTTCTTGGCTTTGTCTAGATAGAAAGGAAGATGCGGATTGCCCTAGCCCCAAACATGCACTGTCCTGTGAGGGCATTTCATTCTCCAAGCACTGGTACTTGAACATATAGGCTATTTCCTAAATGTAATATGGCTATTATAATATATAACTAATAATAACGACCTGTAGCCGAGTAACATACCGATCAAGCAAAAGGGACCCTTCAGCTTGAAGGATATTATCTGGCTTATAAGGCTAACGCTACAAATCTTTCTGTCATTTTTTGAAGATCACTTTCTTTCCAAGTTTGCATTTTTAGTGAGTTAAATTTTTGTCTTAATGGGTAACGCTAGCTTCATTAGAAAGATAACATCCCTTGGACCGAAGTGAACTTTTAGTCTAATGATTATGTTACTCGGCTACTAACACTAGTGTCACGGGTTCACACCTCGACCTTCACTCGCCAGAAATGCTCCCGCCATTTAGAAATAGTCAGTAATGAATCTGCATTTGAGTTCAGCTAAAATGAGATGAAAGTGGAAGATAACAGATTCAGGCAACATGTGAATGATTTGAAGTCTCTCTTTTTTTATGTGTATTGTCTGAACGCTTGTGGTGTTATGGCTGTTTAATACTGTTTCATTCTTAGTTTGCAGCAAAGTTGTTCATAATTACTCTTGGCCCTGTTTTGCTATCTTTGCGTCCGTGTTGCATAAACCATTTCATTTGTTATTGATTTTGTCAGATTTTTTTCATCACAAGCCCTTTACATAGGACTCTTGCGGAATTTGAAGAAAATTTCCTGCTAAATATATTTAAAATAAGAAATGCAAGATGATTATGATCTTAATTTTTTTTGAAGAAATGCATTATTTTTTATTAATTTTAAGTGAAATAAAGCATTTATTCAAAAGGTTTATAAATTTTAAATAAAATTAATGAATGGAATTAATTATTAAAATTTATTACTATTATTAAAATTGATGAAATGTTACATAATTTTTGTGAAAATTACAATATTATCAATAATAATTCATTAATTTAATAATTGCTAAAATTTTAATACAAAAAAGTTATTAAATAATTTTGAGAAATAATTCCATACGTGTTTCGGATCCGGATCTTGGAACGGAACAAAGATTCGATACTATTTATGCGTCATTAACCAAGGCTCTAAGTGAGATGAAAAATATAGCTATGCATTTGTCGATAATTTCCCAATCAAGCAGTTTTTCATTCTTTAAATTAAAAAAATTCATTTAAAGTTTTGGAATTGATTAATTATTTTGAAATAGCTCTTTTTTCTTTGCTTTCCTTTACTTGGTTTCGCGCATTTATGATATCTCCTCCCCAAGATGCCTTCACTATAAGCGCCATCTCATAACAGTATTAAAAATTAAAGACACAAACTTTGAAGAATTTATATATAAAAAAGAAAATATTTTAATTTTAATTTTTAACAATTCAGTGCGTATTCTTAATAAGAATTTTTAATGGTGAAAAGCGTGATCGAAACCACATTTTTAAAGAACAGATATTTTGAAATGAGAATAACAAAAATATTCTTATATAAAGACAATTTTGCTTAGATGTTATTATTTATCTAGTTTATTTTCTCTTTTTTTGCAATCATAAATCTTTATTATTGCAATTTGCTTATTTTATTAACTTTTTAGCGCCTTCTTTATAGAAGTAGTAGAATCAAGGTGGCTAATGTATATAAACAGAAATTTCTCCTATTTGTCTGTAACCGGTGTGCACCCAATCTTTGTTTACAATATTCCATCAGTTTCGAATTTTTGTTTGTGCTGAAGAACATGAACGGAACATGCAATAACTGATGTTTTTCGTAAGTGATATCAAAGATTAAAGGTTGACTATGGATTCCAAAATGTGAGTAAATATTTTAAAAACATGTAAGATGCTAGTCTGTTCTTTCTTTTGAATAAATATTTAAGAATTTAATTTTTTTTCTGCAATATATGACAGCTTACTTGTTTTCGTTTTGTATTCTTTACTGTCAATATTTAGTTCGCATTTGACTCTTAAATTTTACAGCATTTTATTAGAAGTAATGAAGATAATTATGCATATATTTTCAATGCATATAGGCAAGAAATATTTTGCATTTTTTGTTCTTTTATTTCATGTATTAATTTGTCTATTTGTCAATAAATACTAAAATCTGATAATGCATGTTGCGTTTATTAAGTAAAATCATTTTCATAATGTAATATTAAGTTATTATTCACAATGCGGTAATTTATAGTTACTAAATTTTATGTTTTCTAGGAATCCATCTGTTAAAAGCACATTTCATTTAAGAGATAAATTGAAGCTCCATTTTCAACGTAGATGTGACTATAAATGGCTAAAAATGGATTTACAGGTAATAATATTTTCATTTCTTCTTAACTTTCTTTAGCTTTTAATACAAACTAAATAATCAATGTTTTAGAAATTGATTTGCTATAACTTTTATTGATAAGTGTATAAATGAGATAATAAAGTATTTTCTTTCTTGAAATCTACTTTTGTTGCAAATAGATTATCATATAAATAAACATGTTGTCTGTAAATGATTCTCTGTCAAAATAAATTGATATTGCATTGAAAAGTTGTATTATTTATGATTGTGTTGAGTTAAATAGTTGTGAATACAATTTTAATGCATTGAAAAATTATTTGAACTTAATTTTAAATATATCATTAAGCTATATTCAATTTAATAAAATACTGTATTGAAAAAAAAAAGATTATATGAATTCTTGGAATTCTTATTGTAGCACTTAGAAGACAAAAGTGAGCATGACATCATTACTCAAGACGAAAATATTTTTTAAATATAACTTAACTTTTACATAAATTATTATAATTTGAAAAATCCTTTTATTAAAAAATTCTGATTATATAAATCAGCAATATTAGTTTCATTTAATGATTTGGCCTTGGTGGCCTGGTGGTAAGGTCTTGGCTTATGAACCACAGGGTTTCAGTTGCAATACATTCCACTGCAGAACTGCTGTGTTAGGGGCTCTGTTGCACATTAAATCTGTCAAGGCCAAATGTCCTCCTGCTGCTGTGGTGTGGTGTAGAAAGGGGGCTGCCAGATCAGGTGTTATCCTCATCATCTGACCACAGTTCAAAATTATGAGGTCCGTCCTAAAATAGCCGTAGTGTTGCTTTACAATGGAATAGTAAGATAACCAGATTTGATAAAAATTTGAAGAAGATTTGATAAATAAATTTTTTTGAAAGTTTATAACATCTTTATCTAACAGAATTTGTAGTGCATACATATAATCTTTTTTAAAATTTAATTTTTGAAAATATAGTTTGTAAAGAATAAAAAATTATTTAATTAACTGCCATGGAATTTTTCTAAAACTTTCTGATGTTTTCAAGTATTTGTGTGGAAAATTTGAATAAAAACTATTCTGTATGTTGGTTTTGATTTTATTTTATACAAATTTTTTACACATTTATAATTGATAGGGATTAACTAAAGATTTTTAATTTCTAGGGATGATTGTAGTTTCTAGGAGCTTTCAGTATATTGCCCATAAAGTTGATTACTTATTGACATGTTTTATATATATAAATTAGTGTATGTCTAGGACAGAAGCATACTTTCGCAAAATGATATCAAGGCTAAATATTAAAACAATATATTTCTTTTTAAAAAATTCTATGCATATAAACTTTTCTTTCTCTAATATTTGTTAATGCTGGAGAGCTCTATGATAAAAATTGTAAAAAATATTAATAAAAAAATCATTTTTTCTATGACTTCTGTATTTTAATAGTATTAATTTAAAGTTATCCAGTTAGAATATAGTTATTAAATTTATTTGATTTTTGGTACTCTGAAGGCATTATTATAAGCAATTTGGAATGAAATAAGAAAAACACAAATGAAAAAATACCAAATTATGTATTACCATTTGAATTAAATTTTATTCATGAACAAAATTAAATATCTTGCACATTTTGCAGGTAATAAGAATGATTTAAGCCTTTTCTTTCAGCTGTTAAGAAATCAAAAGGATCTTTAAGAATATAAATCTTAAATTTGATGATTTATCATTTGAAGCAAGCATGAAATAATTACAATTTCATATTGCATAGCTAATTATTAAATGCATATTTAAGATATTACATTTACATACGTATAAAAAATACATTCTATGTCAAATACAATTCTAAAATAAAAATGCTTGTATGTTAATAAAAAAACTTTTAAAAAAATAACAAACACTGTTCAGTTGTAAAATCTCTCTCTCTTATTTTACATTATTCATTACTTTGCATTTGGGAACAACAAATTTGATTGCCTCAAATTTTTCTAAAACAATTTGAAAGTATTTATTAATTTTAACATAAAATTTTTATGAAAAAAATACTAAATTATTAAATTTGTTATTAATTATAATTTAATTTAAAATTTTCTGTTCGATATTAATTTAATGATTTTTTTGCATTATTTTATGAAAGAGTTAGTATTTTTGCTCTGATACATCAGTTTACTAATGTATCTTATTTTTATTGTACAAGTAATCACACTTAATAGTTTATTTTATAATCAATAACGAGATATATTTTGTACTATATTTTCTTACAAATTTAATATTTGCCTTTCTTCCAGGCCATTTTTTCACCACATGGATTATCAGATTTTTGGAATGAGCTTGTTAAAGAAAGAGAAATAATGCTTCCTAAAGCAGGTATTGCCATTTTATGTATATTAAATACTGATTGTATTTGCTTGAATCTTACCAGAAGATTCAAGTTTTCTTGCTTTAAAAAATTATTTAACATATTATACAAAATAATGTTTAAAACAGAGAACATGATTGAGTAACCAAGTATTTTTTTTTCTCAATCAATTTACTGACCGCTCTTCTGGTGGATAGAGATGCTTGCAGGGGTATTTGTGTTCCGGGGAAACCCCGGAATTTCGGTGGATTTTGAACTTCGATTCCCGGAAATTCCGGGGATCGTCGTTCAAAAGGTAGTAGAAATAATAATGAATTATTTATTTTGATCTGGGTAATTTTTTTCAATAATTCATTGAACTTTTATAATTAGGTCATTCAATACTTAATAATTGTAATTTTTCATTTCTCCCTCCCCTCTCGAAACTACAAAATGTCTTTAGTAAATCTGTAAAAGTTTCAGGGTATTTTTTGGGGCCCCACAAACACCCCTGTGCTTGTTTGAAGCGTTTTGTTCCCAAACCAGAAAGTGACATATTGAACACTTGATTCCGTGAAAAATTTGCCATAGATATGAATTTTGCATATTTTAAATTTATTAATCTTTCTTTGTTGTTAATTCTGAATCAGAAGTGCTTGGAATATTCTTTGTCCAACTTCAGAGCAGTACTTTAATCAAACTAGATTAATTTTGATGAATCTGTAGCCTTCTTGTTTTTGTCTTTTCTTGTTATTAAAAATTATTGATTATTTTGAATCATCCAGTACATCAGATAGACAGAGGGAGAAACTTTAGTAATATTTATATCACCATGAGTGAAAGATAAACACAGAAAATGAAACATTTTTACAAATGATTATTATTTGAAGTGGAAATAATTTTGTTTAAACAAAATAATTTTAATCAGATGTAATTATCAAAATTTGAATTTGTAATATGCTGCTTTATCACCTTGAATAATAAAATTTTATGTACTAATAATTATGAAGGAAAAATATAATCAAAATATTTTCAGGATAGCTAATTATTATTCTTTAGATGACTGTTGGAATAGATAATCTTTTCAGTTATTATTGGAATCAGAAAAAAATTCAAATCTATTAAAAAAAATTTTCAAATTTATTAAATATTCTAAGATTGGAACTTTGATTTTACTAATAACCTTCATAAATTGTTTTATAATGATTGAGAATGTTCTAAGTTATTGAGATATATTAATAGAGCATCAGTATTGTGGCAGACGAGTCTTGACTTAGAGATTGATTTCGTGACCATGTAATAAATGATTGATTGTATGAGAAATCCACTATGTATCATGTAGGCCAAGTACACTTTAAATCTTCTGTCATGATTCATATATCCTTCTACTGATGTGACATAAATTTAACTTAGGGTGTCTGCTGAGGTATCATCCTTATATTGAATCAATACAACATTCCCTTTGTTTTTTTAAACCATATTGTTAGTTTGAAAAGTAATCTTGAATTTAAGTAAAGACTGGTGAAGCCTGAATGTTTTCTCTGTACTTTTCTGTTTGCCGATCTAAATATCGCAAAACAATGTAGAATTTTGCCAAGTTTCATTTTGTGAAAAATTGCCAAATAATGTAGAATTCCATTAACTGTTTTGACATTAACTTTGCTCAGTAACTCAGTTTGCATTTAGTTCCCAATTGGTAACATTTGTGCCCAACTAACGGAAAATAACTGTTTTCTCGGATGATAAAATGGCAGATTTAGAGGCAAAATCAGCAACAAATTTGTCTCGGGGATCTCCTTATTGTGATGTTAAGAAGTCCTTGGCTAAATATTTTTCTTTTCAGCAACTGGCATGGGATCTGCAAACAGAAAATAAACTGTATTCCATCAAACCAACTTTGGAATGTGGCCTGTTAACCCTATATGGGGAGTTGACGTCAAATTGACTTGCCTGCATATAGGACATATGCAATTTACCCACAGACATCTTCTTTTTGGAAAATCTGTGCCAGAATGCTCCACATGTCACTTGGATTTTACCGTTAAGCATATTTTAATTGAATGTCCTGATTTTAACTTACAACGTGTTCGCTTTTTTCTTGAACTTTGAGGACCTGGTGGATGTAAAACACCACCAGAACATTTTTAAATTCTTAAAAGACATTAGATGTTATGCTTGTATTTTGTTCGCTGACTAATTATGTATCTTCTGCTATCAATGATACCAAAGTATTGATTTCATTTTTTTTTTATTCTTTACTGCTGTTTTCCTCTTATTTAAAATTCTGATGGATTGCCATTTCATATACTATTTTAAAGCAGATTTTATTGAGATTTTATCATCTTTTATACTTATTCTTATGACTTCCAATTTACTTTACTTTTATATTTCACCATTGGATTGGTGCAACATGGTCAAATTTGTAGCTATTGTGGCAAAAAAACATCACAAATCAATCAATTTGATGATAAATATGATTATGGAAGTTATTATTCATAATTTCATTAATTCTGATTCCATATTGAATTTATCTATTCAATGCAGCCTAAGTTTCAATCTCACTTTTTTTAGATTGTGGGCTGGAGATATCTATACCTTGTTTAAACTAAGAACATGTAGCAATCGAAGGTTGCGGTACGATGGGCCAGTAGCCGAGTAACGTAGCCACTATACCAAAAGTTGAGTTCGGTATCGTAGATGTTATTTGTCTTATAAGGCTAACACTACAGCACTCTCCCACCAGTGAGTCGGCGAAGATGCGAACGATTTTGTATTGCGCGAAGCGTTATGGCGACTTACTGTTTGCCCATCAAGTGAGTCTGACGATTTTGCTGCGGGTAGATGGCGTCACGACTGCTGCGAAAGGTTGCATTGTCAAGGTCACCAATGTAGCGGTTGAAGGTCACGGCACAAACCTGCGACGCTTGGGCCAGTAGCCGAGTAACATAGCCACTATACCAAAAGTCGACTTCGGTATCGTAGATGTTATCTGTCTTATGAGGCTAACACTACAGCACTCCCCCACCAGTGAGTCGGCGAAGAAGCGAACGATTTTGTATTGCGCGAAGCGTTATAGCGACTTACTGTTTTCTCGTCAAGTGAGTCTGACGATTTTACTGTGGGTAGATGGCGCCACGACTGTTGCAGAAGGTTGTATTGTCAAGGTCACCAATGTAGCGGTTGAAGGTCACGGTACGAACCTCGACGCTTGGGCCAGTAGTCGAGTAACATAGCCACAATACCAAAAGTCGACTTCGGTATCGTAGATGTTATCTGGCTTATAAGGCTAACGCTACAACAACAAAGGTCTGCTGCAATAAAAATTATGTACAAATATGGATGTTGGAGAATTTGGAGTCATAATCTCTGTTGGCATTGTTTCTAATGGCACTTGCCATGGACAAGCTCACTTATGCATCAGCGATTTTAAGCGAAAGTGAGTGTCTCTTGTTTTGAAGTAGCTTCAGATAGGGCCAAGAGTACAACTTAGCTACTCACTTATCACATTCACTTGCATAGCCCCTTTATATAAAGGGGTACATTCACACTTCTTACAGATAAAACACAGAAGATCAATCATGCCAAAACCTTATATCCCAGAACAAGATTGGTCTTCTGATAGGTGTCCAGGCTTGTCTGTAGCATGCTCCACAGAGTGTTCAAACACTCTTATCTATGCTAAGGTTTAACCATATAAAAAGTCTATTCTTGACCAGAGATCAAAAGATGTGTACCCCTTGCCTCTGCTTGTCAGGCAATTCTTCCCCTCATATCATTGAATTTACTGCAATCGACGCTGCTGTGAGACATTTGTGGAATGAGAGGGTATCATTTTATAATCTTATCTAGCAATTTAATTTCTTGGGCATGATTTGACTCGGGGTTCAATCCAAGGGGGATAAGAAACAACAACAATCTATTCAATAAAATGAATATTTTAAGATAATTAGGGTTTAAATTGCAGATTTTCTTCCATAAGATATAAATTTGAAATGGCATATTTTATGATTTTAGAGATGTGATGTATGGATCGTTTTTTTAAAAAAATATTAGTATAAATTGATTTTACTCCCTTTTTCTAGTGTCTCCTCAACGCAGCGGTGTATCAGATATTTGTAACTATCCAGGAGAATGTGGATGCTGGTTATGTGTAAATAGTGACAGAGCAGCAAATGCTTCTAAAGAGACTAGCTCACAGGAATCAGAATCAAAAGTTATGCACTCCAAAGATTTTATTAGATCTTGGAATTGGGATTCAGAAATAAGTAAATATAGAATGTTATATATAATTGTTTTAAGTTCAATGACCATATCATTACAATCTAAGACGTTACGTTTGGATGTAATGAAGTATAAAAGTTCTAGGGTTTAACTATTTTTTTTGAATTGGTTATTGTGACATTTATCATTTGTATCGTTAATATGATTTAAGCGATCAGATTTTATTGTTTGTGCATTAACATTATTTAAGGGATTAGAGTTGAAGCCATTTATTATTTATCTCATTCATGCCATAAACTCCATTTTTAAAGTTGAAGTTTTGTCTATCTTCCAATTTCTAAATGAATTGATTTTCCTGGATAAAGGTATCCTGATCCTTTTGGTCTGTTATTCTGCTTTGATTGCACCTAAAAAGTGTCCATTTCCATTCATCTAAAATTGTTCAACATCTAGCCTCAAAAAATGGAACCATAAAATCTCTCTTTTAGGGGTACCTGGCCACTCTGGCGTTTGGAGCAAATAAGCAGATGCCCTTACAAAAATAGTCAAGGAATCCATGCCATTCATAGAGTGGCTCTCCCTTGATGATTTTATCTAAAATCTGAGGAAGAATTCTACACAAATTGCCTCAAATAATTATCACAAGAGCCAATATCTACCTTTGATCAAGGTTTTCTGAGACATCAGCACAATCACTAATTGGGCTAGAAGGAGGATTCTAGTTAAACTTATTGATGTAGACGTAATGGAAACTTTATAATTTATATTGATTCTTTAAGTGTTTTACAATCTTTAAAATCACTTCAAAGCCATACTCACCCAAATACTATAAAAATTTTAGATTTATTTTATAAGGCTCTCTCTAGAGACGACAGTTTTATTCTAATGGATACTTTCCCATGTAGAAATAATAAAAGTGCCAAGTCTGCAACTCGTTTCTTAGAAATACCCATAACTGCAAGCGACTTAAAGAAACAGGTAAAATGCTGTCTTTACATTAAATGGCTAGCACAATCAGATTTGGAAACTCTAAGCAAACTTCATTCTTGTAAGCCTATTATAGAAAACTGGCCTTTAAATTATTGAAAACATGATACAATTTTAACTTGTCTGAGAATCAGTCATACTAGATTCACCCATAGACATCTTTTAGATAGACAACTGACAAGATGTCTACATTATGACTGTGGAGTAACAGTTTATCATGTGTTTTTAGAATGTCCATATTTTAATGCTCAGCATTTGTTTTACTTCAAAATAACTGCAGTGACTTTACCATTGTTTATTGGCTGTGATCTACATGAGAACCTTTTTATCTTTTAAAAGTCTATTGGTTTTTATTCCTTAATGTGAACTCACTATTATAATTTAATTTGACTGTTTGTGTTTTTTTTCATAGTTTTACCAATGTTTTTGTTGTTATTTTTATAGAAACAAATTTGGTTGGAATTTGAATTAGAGATAAACTAGTTTGGTGCAGTATAACCCTCCTATTGGTTCTTGTGCCATAAAACTTCAAACCAATCAACCAACTGAACTTATTGCACAGTTGATTTTTAAAATGATCATTACTCCAAACCTTCTTTACTGTTGTAATCTCTCAGACAACACATGCATCAAATTCAACAAAGATAACATTTCCTTCATCTTATCAAAATATACAGTCTACAGATTTGTGCTAGAAAAAAAATTGAACATTAATCTGCTGATTATTTCTTTTATCACAAGCTCTTGCAAGCAAACATCATTCAAGTATCTATTTAAGCCTAGTAGTATTTTGATATCCATTAATTGTAACTTTTTTTTTGCTGCTATGAGATAACAGCCTTTGACTCTATATCCCACACTGTTTATATCCAAGTTCAAATTTTACTTAATTTATATAATTATTGCATAATATTATTACAATTTGTTATATTTAACTCAAAATTCATTTAATTGAACATGAAATTATTGCAATATTTGTTAATTAATAATTTAAATAGCATTTATCATGATTTCTACTTTTAAACCATCTGGTGAACATAAGATCTGTCAAATGCAATTATAATATATTTTTTAAAAAACTTTATAATGTTATTAAACATCATTTACCAAATTTTACACATTAATTTTTTTTATGATCATATAATTTCAGGTGTTGATCAATTGAAAGAATGTTTAGAGCTTATTCAAAATGAAAAACAGTTGTTAGGTTGTGAGGCCTCCAGCTCCACCATTTCTGCTACTCGTCTAAAGCAACGTCTTGTCGTAATTCACCGATATTTTTCTGCTTGGCCTCAAAGGAAACAGACTTCAAAGGCACAAGTGCCTCTTAACAAAGGACAAAGTTTAAGTTCTGAAGATTCAAACAGGTAAATTTCTGTTTTCTTTTTTATTTTGTTAAACTCTTTTTTTTAAATCTTGCCATTTATGCAATTAAAATTAAAGATTTATGTTAGAAAAAGTGAAAGAAACATTTTATTAAGCCCTCATTTGGATTGTATTTTAAATAATTTTGAATAACAAGTAAAAGTATGCAGTGTATTACTCATTCAGTTTATTGTAATTAAAAGTTCTGTTTTGTTACAAATTTATATGTATGCCAAAGAGCATTTCTATTTGGTTTCGATTAGACAATTTTGGTACCAAATTTGCAAATTTTGATTTTTGATATAAGTGTCTTTAGCATTATTGCTTCCAATTTATTATTGAAGCTATTGTGTTCATATTTACATTGCCAATAAAACTATATAATGTTTAAAAACTTCATCTAGTAAATATTTAAAATGCCACAGACGCCCTCCTCATGATGTTAATCAGGCAAAGAAAGGTGTATTTTGTTTATTTAATTATAGAAATGAGATAGGGTAAATTTCTGAATTATATAAAGCTGCTGTTATAAGTTTATTCATAACAGCAGGAATAACTATCTAATAGATTTACTGGTATATTAAAAATATGCATAACATTAAGTATTGCAAAATAAACAAAAATATTTTTTGCTTGGACAACTATTGTTATGAAAATAACTAAAATAAGCTACTAAAACATTGCCATAAGAAAATTCATGTGGACAAAAAAGGTGACAAATATTGTATGCATACTGGGAAAAAGTTTCATTTGAATATATAATTACTTAATATCATTTTGAAATACAAATGATCTGCAACATTTTATATACTTAAGTGTATGAGGCTAGTATGCACATGTAAGATTATGCAGTAATAAATAATATATAAGTAGTTGATAATAGTGCTGCTACAAAACCATCACATTAAAAAAAAACATTCATCTACTTAGTTGAAAAAAATACTTATTCAATCTAATTTTTTATACTTGTTTCTAGTTTACGCAAAAAATTATTTTCTACAAGTTTATGGAAGAAATATTTTAACACTAATTTAGAATTCAAAAATAGCAATGAAACGAATTCTAGAATAAATTGTAAAACTTTTTATAGATCTAAATAAGCTCATGTATTTATTTAATTTTCCTTACGTACTGCTAAATCTGACTGTACCTTGATTTAAAGATTGTCAGGTCTTTACGAACAGGTTCTTAACTCTAATTCTTAGATAATTTTTTTTATTGAATACTCACTTGTTCTGGTCATTATAGATTGTTTCATTAAGGGTGAAATGTTTTCTTAATTGTGTATTACATTTATTATTGATAATTTACATTATTGAATCTGTTAAAATGGTGGAAGATTTTATCTACTTGACATCATTATCTTAAAACTTTAAACTAGTGAAAATTGATTTCATCATACCATTGAAGATTGGTCTTTTTTGAAGCATGTAATAAATTTGCATCCTTCATGGATTAAAAAATGTTCAGAATTGTTGTGATGTGGAAGTTTAGCAAATGAGGTGCTTACTTAAGCCCCATTATCATTTAACTATGATTTGCAATCATGAATATTGGAATACAAATGATCTGTAAAATCTTATGTCTTTAAATTATTATTATTTTTACATATCAGAAATTAATCCCTTCTCATAACAGAAATGTGGTTTTACAAAATCATATTTCTATCTGGTCTTTACTCATGCCTGTGTTTCATACCTGCACATTTGAGAAGCGTATGCTTCACTTGTAGGTCAAAGGCAAAACTCGAATGCCCAACCATCTGAGTTTGACTCTTTTCAACATATGCAAGCAGCAGAGCATGTAATCGAGTAGGTTCTTGTCACCAGAAGACTGCCAATTCCAACATTTTTCATTCAAAATATAACTTAGCATTATATTGTAAACACATTATAGTGTAATTTCATTTCATTAACAATTAATCAAAATTTACATTAAGAATACAAATTTATTATTCCTTATTTCACCAACAGATTAATAAACCAATTTAAAGACTTGGAGAAATGCATCAACTGTGAGATAACTGATCAACTGTTATTCTTGCACATCAAAAAAAAAAAAAAATCAAGTTAACCAATCAAAAGTTATTTTTGCAAATAAAAAAAAGAAAAAGAAATAAAAGAACTCAAGCACTGATTTGCATTTGAGATTTTTACATTTGATGTCAATATATATATATAAAATTTATTTAACGAATTACAAATTTTTTTTGTATATTTCATCTTCTGTTGTTATAATGTATTTTTAAACTTATTCAAATGGTTTGATTCAAATTCACTTGAATCAGTGATTTGGCCAAAAACAAATGGATTATGGGACAATTTAAGAGAAGGGGGGGATTTATGTAAATTTAAATTGTACACACGTAGAAATTTTGTATTAAAGTTGTTTGTATTCAATTTGTATTATATGTATTTGTAAATGTATTATTTGTTATATATATATATATACACACACACACACACACAAAATGATATGCAAAATTTTTAATGATGTTTTTTAGTGTTTTAGAGGAGAAGCCCTTAGCAACACTTGCAAGAGTAGGTTGTACTATTGCGATGAGTTTTGCTTTTGCATCTCTGCGTCGAGCTTGGAGATCTGGAGAAGATGCAGATCTCTGCAGTGAACTTCTTTTAGAGACTCTGAAAGCCCTCAAAGCATTGCCAGATGCTTCTTTATTTGATACTGGCTCTATTTCATCAGTTTGGCTAGATACAGTTGAACGAGCTTCAGTGTTTTTAAGATCTGTTGTTCTTGAGTAAGTTATAAGCAATATTTAAATGATGTTTGTATTATTACCTGTTTATGGATTGGATACAAATATAGTTCTATGAGAAGGAGGTTCTATACTATTTCATGTATTCATTTGTATTATTATAACTCTCACAAATTTGTGGCTATAATTGATTTCATTTTAGACGTACTCATTTTTCATACAAAATTTAATTTAATCAAAGTTTTGTTACAGGAACTCAAACAAAATTGCATACATCTTTTAGGTGTCAAGTTCATAGATAATATTGTTACGTTTTTAGCGTAGCGGGTTTGGATTGAATGGACTTTATTTGAGGACAACACAAACAAATTTATTTACAGCTATTTACAGTTATTTACAGGATAATTGATAAAGTAAAAATTTTAGATAAGTACAATTCAGCAGTCAACAGTCAATTACAGCGTAAATTCAAGTCCTACGCACGATAAAAACAGACTACAAAACAGCTATCGTATATCACAGCAACAGTTAATCACAGCGAGCTCAATCACACAGCGTTAACAGCAAACGCAAACACAGCTCACAAATCCTTTAGTTCAGCGAGACGCTTTTTATTTCAGAGCAAACTCTCAACTAACTCGATCAAATCACTATAGCAACTAACTAACTCACGCCGGCTACTTGTCCTTATATAGCCGAGAAGCGCGTGCACCTGAGTCTCGTGACAATTCTCAAAACATCGCGCACAATCTAGCGGCTACTAGATTATTCCTTTCGCCAAACCAATCAAGCTGGCGCGAGGCTCCTCGCCAAACGTGGCCAACCTAGGCGAGTTTTCGTGCCGCACGCCCGCTTGTAACAATATGTTAAATAAACAATCAATTAAACACTGTGTTTTCAGGTAAACCAAATGACAGAAGAAATTTCAAATGTTTTTATCCCCTCATGTAAATCTTAAATATAAAAATTTGTTGAATTCTTTAAAGCTTATAATAGTTATTACTGAAAAAAAGGAAAATAATAAAAGTAATCTCTATTAAACTGTATTTGAAAAGTTCCCATTGAATCTAATTTTAGAAAGGAATTAAAATGCTTCATGATATATTTCTTTTTTCGAAGGTTAGTAAACTCATAAATAAAATTTTTGAATCTGAATGCTAAGAATTTTTTTATTTAGTTATTTAACATAAGATATTTCTCTATTATTTTAAAGTATGTAAATTAAGTAAAACTGAGTTTTAAATAAACTATAGTTTTTTAATATAAAATAATTAAACAATATTATTTAAAAGATTGAGCATAGATGCTAAATGTGGATTTATGTTAATGCAGTTTTCTCTTTTTTTAACTTCCTCATATATTTCAACATATCTGACCATAAACTTACACTCTGTTATCAAGTTTTTCGATTCTGCAAATTAAGTCATGCATAGATACTAGCATGTTAGCTAAAAAATTATGCTGAATATTTTAGACATCTCAAGTATACTAGAAATTCTAAACTAAATGACATTACATGATAAAAAACAAACTTATGCTGAACTAAAATTGAATGTTGAGGGTACTTGGATATTGTTCAGATAATAATAATAAAACATAGAACCTACCTTTCCTTTGCAGAAAATTGCTTACTTAACATTAGTAAAAAATGTAGATTTTTATTTTTTAAAAATTGTAGATTTTTATTAACTTATTTAGTATATTTTTAGTCCATTTTAATTTTATTTATGGATCATATGTTCTCTTAAAAGTTTGTTGCCAATTCTATTTATATATATATGAAAAGAAAATTCTGAATTCAAATTGTGTGATACTATCATCACATGGCAAGCAAAGAGGTTTATCTAACATAATTAAACTTAGTTCTTATATTTCAACATCAATTTTCATGCAGCATTGTTTTATGAATTTTAACCCTGAATCCACTTATATCTTGTGACTATGTATTGATTCCACTATACATACAACCTGCCTTACTTTCTCATATACAAAATATAGAAAAGGTTTGTAATTATCAAAAAATAAGAACTTCGGATTTTAATGAACTGTTTGTTTCAGATTCTCTTGAGTTAAAACATATTTTTGGCATTATATCTGTCTATGAATGCAAGAAACTTGGAAACTTTCTGAACTAGAAATATGAAATGTGGTATATGGGTTTATAAACAAATTTGCTAATTATTGTCCAATTTCAAAAAAAGATCCATTCACTGGAAGTTTTTCTATCTTTGAATAAATTTTGATTTCATTTGGTTGGCAAAAATTGTTCAGAATACCAGTTAACAAATAGATTCATTAAAAGAATCATATATACAGAAAACTCCTGTATTTCATAATTGCTGTTTTCTAATACTCTGTAAAAAATTTGCAAATTTAATGAAGGCCCCCTTTTTTTATGCAAAAATAAAATAAAATAAAATAAAATAAAATAAAAAAAATCAGTCTGTAATATGAGAGTATGGAAGAAAGTTATGGATAATAACTTGTTTTATCTGAAAATATTTTCTCCCACATTTTAACTCATCAAAAATATTTTGAATCAGATATGATCCATTTTCCATGGAAGCGTGGATTTAGTATTTCCAGAATCATATTTTTTATTCTTGATATTGAATAATTTTATATTATTTTTAATATCAGTTAATTTTTGTATAAATTTATTTTATTGTTTGCTTACTCATATATCACCCCTTGGCATTAATGTTTAAGCTCTTTATTTCATATAGTTTTTTTATTGTTTGTTTCTATACAGTTGTATATAATGATTACTTTAATAATATAGATACTGCATTTTGATCCCACCACATTATATTACCTATTGTAAAATTTTTTGCTATATATGGTTCATTATATATTGGCAAAATATTTTAAATGTGATTAATATTTTTTTTTCTTCACTTTCTTACCAATGATCATTAAATAATCAGAATTGTAGAAAAAAATTATATTTTGTTTTTGATATTGTGTATTGTTTCTCTACTGTCAATGAAATTTTGAATTATATACGAACCACGCATTTTGTAAATATTTTTCTATCTTTGAATTACTATATGTGGCCTTTCATAGTGTTGGATTTGAGTAATGTAATATACATTTAAAAAAAGTTATACTTATTCTCTTTATAGTGATTTTCCAGCTAATCTTGAAAATTCTAAAGGTTGTGTTGAGATACCTGCTGATGATAAACAGACTTCTCTAGCTATACTCTTAGAACTTGCCATACAACATGCAACTTTAAATAAGATTTTAGATGTTATATTGCTACTTTTAAAACTATGGAAGAGTCAATTATGTGTTTTAGATAATAGGTAAGCAATTTTTAATTCCTTTCTTTAATATGAAAGATTTTTTAAAGATATGTAGAGAAATAAACTAAAAACTTATTTGCATTTTTCGTTAACACAATTAACTTAAATTTAAAAAAAAAATTAATAGGCAATGAAATACTTTGTTAATGAAACAATATAGTGATTTAAGTGAAATTTAATATTGCATTCTTATTTCTAATCCATTCATGATTAGCATCTTTAAATTCTTTTTGTTACTGATACATTCTATAAATTCTAAATGCACATTAAATGTTACAAGAGACCTTCGTAACATTTTGCCGATATATATATCTGTTACTGTAATTTAAAAATATATGCTGAAGATTGATATTAAAAATATATTTAAAGGAAATGTTCTCTCTTTTCACTTTTGCCATTCATCAAGGGCATTATCTGAATTCATACCAAATCCAGGTTTTATTTTATTTATTTATGAAGTGTAGAAAGAGTATTGTAATTTCCAAAAAATAATAATTCAAATGTGATATTTTGGTATATTTCTTCCTTTTAGTCCTCCTTGAATTAGAAAAACACATTTTGGACATTATATTTGTCTATCTGTGAGCATTTTAAACACAAAAATATTTTGATTATAATGGAAGAAATTAATTATATGAACTCTGGATTGTATTTTGAGATTTTTAAAATTTTTTGAATTAAATCTTGAAGGAAGCCTTGATCTAATATCTTTAAATGTTTGTATATAGTTGAATTCGATAACTGCAAAATACAAAGAACCAAATAAATAACATTCAATACACTGGATTAACACCTAAAATATAGATACTTATACAGTTTTGAACCAAATCTGTCAAAGAATTAAATGCCTCTGAACTTTTCCATTCATGCAAATGTAATCTTTCATAAATACAATGACTTTAATCAATGAAATTTGGTTCAAGATCTTTTGACTACAGTTGTAGCTGTGAGCCAAATTTTGGTTTCAATTGGTTAGGGAAAAAAATGACTTCAAAATTATATATTTATATGCTAAATATTCTAAAAATACTAGATTTATGCCAGAACTCTTTTATTTCATAATTATTTTTTGTACCAGTGCCATGCAACTTATTCACAGCCATATCCAGTGTTCACAATTTTATAAAGTAAGATATCTTTATTGGAGAGTAAGTGAAAAAGTTTTAGTGTGATCACTCCTTCTGACTTTAAATTGAACCTTAATTTTAATAATCAGCTTTGTTAAATGTATTACAATAACGCAAATACCCACATAGATTTTGTTTTTAATATTATAATGTAGTGATGAGAGCTGAATACATATTTTAAACACATTCCTTTCAACTTATTGGCCCCTTTATTTGAAACACTTAAATTTACTGTCAAAGCGACAGGTATAGTATAATTCACTTACCTCATTGTGTTTATACATATATATAAATACACTGAAGTGACAAAAGTCATGTGATGACTGTTAATATCGTGTCGGACCGCCTTTTGCCCGGCGAAGTGCAACAACTCGACGTGTCATGGAGTCCACAAGTCGTTGGAAGTCCTCTGCAGGAATATTGAGCCATGTTGTCTGTATAGACGTCCATAATTGTGAAAGCGTAGATGGTGCAGGTGTTTGGGCACGAACGGACCTTTCGATGATGTCCCATAAATGCTCGATGGGATTCCTATCGGGCGATCTAGGTGGCCAGATCATGCGCTGGAATCGTCGGGAATGTTCTTCAAACCAATCGCGAACAGTTCTGGCCAGGTGATATGGCACATTGTCATCCATAAAAATCCCATCGTTGTATGGGTACGTGAAGTCCATGAATGACTGCAAGCAGCTGAACATAACCATTTCCAGTCAATGATTGGTTCAGCTGCACCAGAGGACCGAGTCCATGCCATGTAAAAACAGCCCACACCATTATGCAGCCACCACCAGCTTGAACAGTGCCTTGCTGACAGTTTGGGTCCATGGCTTCGTGGGGTTTGCGCCACACTCGAACTCTACCATCAGCTCGTACAAACTGAAATCGTGACCCATCTGACCACGCCACGGTTTTCCACTGGTCTAGGGACCAGTCGATATGCTCACGAGCCCAGGAGAGTCGCTGCAGGCGATGTCGTGATGTCAGTAAAGACACTCGAGTCGCTCTTCTGCTGTCATAGCCCAAGGAAGACAAATTTCGCCGCACAGTCCTATCGGACACGTCCCACATTGATTCCTGCAGTTATTTGACGAAGTGTTGCGTGTCTATTAGCATTGACCATTCTACACAGACGTCGGCGGTCTCGGTTGTTAAGTGCTGGTGGTCGCCCACAGCCCCATGATGGGATGTGATGCCTGAAATTTCCTACTCTCGGCACACTCTTGATACTGTGGATCTCGGAATGTTGAATTCACTAACGATATCCGCAATGGAATGACCCATGCGTCTAGCTCCAACTAACATTCCACGTTCAAAGTCTATTAATTCTCGTTGTGCCACCATAAATCACGAAAGACCTGTTCACATGAATAACTTGAACACAAATGAAAGCTCTGGAAAACGAACTGCGCCTTTATACTTTTTCGCTGCGATACTACTGCCATCTGTATATTTGCATATTGCTATCCCATGACTTTTGTCACTTCAGTGTATAAATACACAAGAGAGAGAAACATTTTGGTCCAAGACTTGGATAAAGATCTCCAACATTTTTACACTATTGAAAAAATGTCCTAAGTTTTACATTATTAAATCATCAGATTGGTATACATCCATTTGAAAATACATTCAAGTCAATCACTGATGGTTTTTATCTAATATTTCATGCATATCCACAGTTTTGTTTATCTTTCACATACCAATTTTCATCCTTCAAGCTCATTCCATTTTCGTATTATTGTGTTTGTTAACTATCACATATAATTCCAAAATATTTTTCTTTATTCATAGGTAAAAAGTCATTAAAACCGTGAGATCATTCCCCCGCCCTATTTACATAGTTTTCTTTTTTATTCTTTACATATAAGAAAATAAAGATAATTTTAATCAGAATTGTGCTATGCCATAATTAAAAAAAAATTGTATTTCTTTTTTTCCTTATTATTTTTTTATGATTATATATATATATATTTATATTTAGGGTTGCTGAATTTGGTACTTGTGCACCTCTTGTTCCCATTATGAAAAGGTTTCGTGCTGTTTTAAATTATAAACCCAAGCCTATAGAATTAAATATGTCAAATGTAAGTGAATTTTGATTATTGGATACAGTTCATCTATTCTAAGGTAGTTCAATTTTAAAGTAGCTAGACATTACTTTTCTTTCTTTATTATCAAGTATGGTGCATTAATTTTTCATTTTGTGTGAAATGTCATGAATATTATAACGTTCAAATTCATAAACATCATTTCATATAATCTGTTCCATACAATAATATATCATATAGTAATGGAAAATGTTTTAGCTCATTTTGTTCTTTAAATATTATTTTAGCATTCTTTTTTATTTCATCTATGCTTTTCTACTATTTACAAACATTTTAAATCACTAATTCACATTTATGTATACATTAAAAAAATTCCAGTTATGAAATATTTGTAGTTAGTTTAATTATTAATTAGTTAGTTGATGATTCTCAGAACTATTTGAACTAAGCCACGCCTTTTAATTAGCGTCCCACTAAACTGGGCGGGACAAAAGCAGAAACCACCCACTCGATCAGGACTAGTCTGGAAATTTCTCCATTATTCTCTAGGAACAAATCTTCATTTCTTAGCTTCTACTTAACATTTTAGCGTGTAGTAAAAACTGTTAAGGACCTCATTACATTATCAATTACGTTACATTATCAATTAATTTCAAAACTATTTACAAATATTTACTATATTTATATATAATTTACACAAAATTCACAATAGTACTATTTTATAACTAACTTTTTGAAATGTTCTATTATTTAATAGTAAATGAGCCACCCCGACTATGCTTAATTTCTGTGGTAATATGAAGATCAGTTTGCTTTGACATCATAATCAAGCACTCTAACAAAGTAAAACGCTACCCACTGTGCAGCTCATATGACAACTATCAATAAAAGGGGTTATGACCTGAACATTGATATGTTAAAAAAATCAGTGCCATAACATTACTATACCATCGGGGAAGCAAGAACCTGCTTACTTATACTACAATTTTTTTTATACTCTCATCTAAGTGGTAGAGAGGATAAACTTCTCTCCTATTCATTGTGTACATGGATATTTCCAATAGAGATACTGTTCTATCATAACAATTTATTATCTAATCTATATAATTTTTTATCTAATTTTTTAAAATGTAAATGTGCAGTTCATTAACCATCTAAATTTTGCATTACTTTTAATTTAAAAGACGAAAGAAAAATGTATTTAAATATAGTTTTAATAAGATCTTTTTTATTTTTAGGGATTTCAGAATGTTATCAGTCCTACTGAAATGTTCCTGCGTTTTATGCCTATTCCAGAGGACGACAGCCTTCTTGTTGACATGCAGCAAGTTGCTGTGTATATGCTTTCTAATTTAGATTATTATTCTGTTACACATGCTCCTATACAAGATCAAATCGTAAGTTTTAATAAACCCCATTTAATTCTTAAATCAAAGTTGAATGAATATGGTATAAAATGTTAACCATTTTGTAATGTACTTTTAATTTTGAAATTGTCAACTATTTAAATTCCTTGAATAAAACAATATAGGAAACTGTAAATTGTGGGGAATTCTGCCTTTTTTAAGATTAATTAATTATGTTCATATTATCATTTAACATTATTAAGTTGTATGAATAGGTACTTTCATAAGTTTTCTTTCTTTTTTCCATTCAATTGTTAATTTAGCCATATACCTATAAAAGATTGCTTCATTAAAGCTGGAGTCTATTAGAAAATAATGATGGCATAAGAACTCTCTTAGAAGTAATTTTTATTATTATCATGTCAGAACATGATGTTTTGTGAATGAGGTTTGAGGCGTAAACAAAAATCCCTGGGCAAAAAATAAAAATTTTATTATCTGCATGAGCATCTAAAAAAAATCAGCATTTAATAACATATTGCCATTGCATTTACAAAAGCTGTGATTAAAAAATATAAGTTAATGACTACAGCAAATAAAGCATAGAAAAATTTCATTTTGAGCACATGATTATATGAAATCAATAAATAGGAAATGTGATATTTTTTAAAACAATAAATGTGAGGCAAAGTTTTTTTTGGATTGCTTGCAATACTACAGTGACTCATTATATGAAATAATTAAAATGAATAAAAATATATATATATATATTTTTTTTTGTGCACATACATGGTGCTTGGCCATTCAAGAAATTATGTTCAGTCTTGACACATTAAAATATGCATAGCAGATATAATTTTAATCTTTTTTATTAGTGAGTTTTTTGCATTTTTGATTAAAACAAGTTTAAAAAATAATTTCGTCTTATAAAATACTGTTAATAGTTTGCTTGATAAAATATTTTTATTGCATTGATTTTTAATTCATTATTTAATGCATTACTGCCTATTCAAATTTCGTAATTGTGGTAAAAATCCCAATATTTTCTAATAAGTTCTAAACAAAATGGACTATGGAACTTCTTGAGAATTAAAAAAAAATGTCAGAAGTGCCGTATTTTAAGTGGAAAAAAATACAACAAAACTTTATTATAATTCTTTTTCTCGTGATGCTTTTTTAACATAACGCAATCAAAATGCTGGATCACATAATATTTTTATTTAATAGTAAATAAACATTCTTTTTTTCTGCATGAAATTCTTTGAATATATACATCAAAATAACATCATGACAATGGCAAATTGCCATTAAATATCCACAACAATCCAAAGCTCTAAAACTAATTTCACTGATGTAATTGTTTAAACTTCCCATACTGACTCAAATAATCCTTGACTTTGCTTTTTATAGCTTCCATACATTAAAACAGATACTAAACCTCCAGTCCTAATTCAGATATCATTAATAATCTTGAATATTTTTGGCCTTTTATTTTTATCATTAAATTCATTGCTGAGGTTAATGAGTCATTAACCTGACATTCATTAGATATATTTTTAAAATAATTTCCTTATTATAAAATCTCTTGACAAGCAGTATTAAAAGGTTTTAATGATCTGTAATATTACTATTAATTATTAAAATAGGTTAATTTATATATATATATATATATATACAGGGTGTCCAAAAAGTTCCCGTACTGATGATTTGTGAATTTATTTTACAAAAACAATGGGCTTAAAAAGTATAATTTTTATGCCAATGATAAAAAGCACTTTTAACATAACTAAGGAAAAAATACTGAACTTACATTTATAATAAATGTTCAAAATGTCCATCCCTTTCTTGGAATACAAAGCTGAACTCGTTTGCGCATGTTTTTCGAAACGCGTTTTAACATGCTAGGAGTGATTTCTTGTATCCTTTGGGTAATTGCGATTTTCAAATCATCTATTGTTTGAGGATCACCTTCATAAATTTTGTCCTTTAAATATCCCCACAGAAAAAAGTCCGGGATGGTCAGATCAGGGGATCGAGGTGGCCAAAGATTTAAGTCGATCGCCGAAAAAAGCTTCAAGCATGTCCATGGTTTCATTACTCGTATGGCAAAATTTAATATACTTGAAAAAAAATCATGGAAAATGATTTTTTAAAATTTGGACTCTTTAATGACACTGCTTAGCATTTGGCATTTCTACTGTAACATCGTTATTATTTTTTCAGCATAACCTTTGCATTCAACTATTACTTTGAAATGTGACAGTCACTGTTATTGATATGATAATTAAAAAATAATAATAAAGTGGTATTTTTATGGTAGTTTCTATTAGTTTTCATTTTATTAAACAAATATGCATTAACAGTAAATG
>JAOUZG010031332.1:1370481-1387465 GCA_026289955.1 Argiope argentata
CACACACACACACATTCAAAAGATTATCTGTATGAAAGCTTATGTATTTTAAAGGGGGGGGGTACAAATTTCTTTAAATACATCACTTCTGTTGGAGACAATGCATAAAATTATTTGACCAAAAAAAGTAAATTATTTGTTGAGGTCATTATATATCCAGCAGATTGTCATGATATATGAACAAATATTGCTTTTAAACATGGGTGATATTTACTCACTTTGAAGACTTGAAATCTTAAAAATCTATTTGCATATACATTTGAAGTATGGCTGACCAGATTACTTTTATATTTTGGTATACCAATACTGGAGATTGAACTTCTATTAATATGTTGCTTTTTTAGGATACTGGTCAACTGTCAGATGTATTTGGTCTTGGTGAGCTCCTGTGGAACTTGAATGAACCAAGTTCAAAACTTAATCGATGCAAAGTTATTCCTGAATTGCATGTCTCACAGATTAATTTTAGTCATGCCTGTCTCCTAATTCTGAATAAATTTGGAAAAGTATATACAGTAAATGTTCCTGCAGTTTTTGAGGTATTATCATTTTTATATTTCTCCTGCTATAAATAGTTACAAAATATTTTTCTGTTGCCTGAATTTCTTATGTTCAATCTCATATGTATAATCACAGAAAAACTCGTCTATGACGCCTCTTTGATTCAAACTTAATAGTAATTCAAATTTCCTTGGTCTCTTCTACTTATCAATAAGAATTTAAAATCTTTTATTTAATTTGAGTTTATTATGGCTAATTCAAACTGAAAACTAAAAATAGTTTGGAAAATGTTTTTATGTTTGAATTGTATACTTTGTGTGTTTCATGTCCCTTTTGTTTAACATGCTAATATGTTTAATCAAAAATTAATAAATATCATTTTTTAGAGACTCTGAAATTAAATGTAGATGTCCTTATTTATATCAAATTTCATAAGTTGTTTTATTTCGTTTTTATACTATTTATTTATTATAATTACATTCTACTTATTATGTTTCATTTAGTAAAACTGCTAAATTTGAAAAATAAGTCTTTACTACTATTTTTAGCATAAAAGTTTATAGACCTCCATACTTTAAAACCCATTTTTCTTTCTTTCTTTTTTTAATCATGTGAGAACATGATGTTGTTTTGATTTGAGGTTTTTGAGGCCTCAAAATGCATAGGCAACAAATTGTTGATTTATCGCTTTTGTGGCATCAATATTTTGCATTTATGGTTATTTAAAAATAATTTAGAAGGTTGATATTGGTGATTATTGGCAAAAGAATAATTAAAAAATAATAATTTAATTTGTAATTCTAAGATTTAAGTCAATGGCAACTTTGTTACCTTTTTTTGTTGTTCATGTTAAAATGTTTTTATTGCCTGAAAACAAGACAAAATTTTGAGCATTTTGAAGCCATAAAATGAGCAAACAGAAAATTGGTGATTCAACCCTTTTAGGGCATCAGTTTTCCACTTTTGGGGTTATTAGAAAATGATAAAGATGGTTGTCGTATTTGGCACCCCATCACCAACAAAAAGTTAAAATTTGACACGAATGTCCGCCATGTAGTTGATTCTTGATATACTTACACATATGTATTCTGATAACTGCATAATTGTTTCAAATCTTTTTAAATTGTTTAATGACTTAAACTAATTATGACAAACAAATAATAATAATGTTCTCATATGATAACATAAAATTTGAGATAGCAGATTTCGTTTTTAAAATATAAATTTAATTTTTCTATGGCCTATTAAATTTTGATTTAGCACAGTCCTACTACATTCACTTTCACATTTGATGTTATTTAAATAATTTTTATTCTGAAACTTTTTTTACCTTAGAAATATTAAGATTTTTTTAAATATATATATATATATTTAAATGCCTTTCTATTATAAATTACTCTATTCTATGTTAAAGATTTAAGCTATTTTAATGTGATGGCAGTCTTAACTAAATGATTATACATTCAAAATTTAATTCTATCAAATATATACTTTGTGCGTAGGTCTGGTATAGAGAAATTTATTTGAATCAAATGTCTTGCCATTATTGTGGTGTAAAAGTTTCTGGTGAGGAAATGTTAATTCTAATATAATTCTTATCATTTTGCTATTACATTTTAAAGGTTGTTTCACAAAACTGTCTTTGAATATCTTCAAAACAGATAATTAATCTTATTGCATAAATGTAAATTATTTTGGTGGCATAAAACAGAAAATTATATATTTTGATTTTTTTTTTTTGGAAATTTCTTTTCATTATTTTTAGGTTCCCCTTTTTGTAAGTGGTTTTGAAGGGAAGGAAGTTATTGATATTGCAACCAATTTATTAGCAAGACATTATTTAGCATTAACTCGGGATGGTGATGTTTTTTCTTGGGGTTTTGGTGATAGTGGCCGCTTGGGACATGGAGATCACAAGTAAGCAATTATATTCAAAACTTTAAAAAAATTTACATGAACAGTTTATTTATATTAATATGTCTTATTATATTTATTCAATTATATTTTCATTAATACTATACATATAATTATTTACTGTTAAATCTTTGGATATAAATAATGAGATGTATAATCGAAATTCGAAGAAACATATTTGATTGTTACAAATCTAGTCTTTCCAATGTAAATTTATTCATTAGTAAAATGTCAAAATAAACTATTTTTTATAAAAAAATCTTAAGAAAAATAATTTTTTATTACATGTTTTGAGTATAATTTAAACATTTTTTATTTTATAAGACTTATATGTATGCAAATCAGCATTTAATGCAATTAAAAAGAAAAGAAATTCTAGGATATTCTTAACTTTTATTTCACATAATAATTTTCTTGAATATTAAATGCAGCATTATGAATCAAGTGAAATTCATAAAATGGTTTTACGCTAGTGTTTTAACAAATAAATTAAATGCAATTTTTTATTGGAGTTCAATGCATTTTTAAATAAAGACCTTTTCAAATATTTTTTCATCCTTACTTAAATTAGCTCCACATTATTTGTCATAAATTAATTCTTCTGTGATGAATAATTACAAAATTATAATAAGAAAATCACAATTTATATATTCCTCGAAATTTTGTAAGTTCATATATATTTTCTAAATTATATATATATATATATATATATATATATATATATATATATATATATGGGAGTCTAACCAAACCTTCTTAAAAAATTAGACTCTTCAGATAAAAGGGTTTTAGTGGCATGATGTCTAGGTTTTTTAAAAATATTTACGGGTTAGTTTCTAAACCAAAATTAAAATAATACAAATGAAGGATGATAATACTTCTTTAGAAAAAATAAAAGAGTTTATTTAGAGTTAAAGGGGAATATTTACAGATGGAGTATTTACAGGAAAATATTAAAAAGAATTAAAACATGGAGATATTTAATGATCAGAAAGTTAGATTATTTCCTCTAGGAGGACATTAGAAGTAGGAAAACATTATGACTGAAAATATATTACCGCATAGTCGTATAGCTTTGCGGGAATTGCTGATGCGTGAAAACAGACGTCTTACTTTTACGGATGTTAATGTGGCCTCTGCCCAATATTAATTGGGACAAATTTTCAAAAGCTCGATAGATGGCGTTGTTCTGGAATGCTAAACTAATTAAAAATTATCGTCCTCTGGGAAATGATCTAACCTTTTCAACTCTTGCTTTGAATTACATATATCATCGGGTGTTGACAAAACAAGATGAAGGCAGATGTTGGTTAATTAAAATAGTTCTGTGGGATATCCTACATATATATATATAATATGGTTAATTCAATTGAAGCATTCTCTAAATTCTAAAGATGTATAATTGCTGTGCATAATCGTTATAATAATTTAAAATAAATCAACTTTTTGACAAAATGATATAGAGAGGCAAATAACTTATGAGGAGTGTCTATATAATTTATAATAACTATATATTATATATATTTGTATAGAATTATTATAGTATATATAATTTATAGTATTATCAAATATATTTATTAAATTATGGTATGTATTTAAATTCACATAAAAAATTTTGATTGTATTTAATGCACTTATGTAAAAATTTCATGCTGATCTGAAATTTTACTATAATCATCTTTTATTAACATGATATAATTATGCAATTCATAACAACTATAAGTATGGTAAGATAATATTTTTATAAGTTGCCAGTGAAAATTATAGAAACAATTGCCTGAAAGAAATAAGTATTTTATTCTTATACTATTTAACTATTTTGCATTTTAAGATTCCATTGAAAGATGAAAGTTTAGAATATGTTTCAGCAGTGACTCAGAATTCTTATAAAATCAATTCTTAATTAGTTTAGGATCTTTCTTAATATGTCAATGAAACAATCTATTTATAAATCTAAAAAATATATTAATTTTCTTATAATTGTTTAAGCTGTTAAACTGTTTATTAGAAATGAATTTCAATTTTTAATTTGTACCAATTTTTTTTTTTTACAGATCATTACCAGTCCCTATGCTAATTCAAGATTTGTGTGGTAAAAATGTCAAACGTATTGTATGTGGTCCAACAACAAGTGCTGCAATAACTGCATCTGGAGAATTATATACATGGGGACGTGGAAGGGCAGCAAAGTTGGGTCATGGTAAGTCATGTTAATATCCCAAATTTATTTTACATTGTAATACAAGTAATCTGTAAAACAATAATCAGTATATTTTTTAAAAAAAATTTCAGCTTCCTTATTGTAAAAACAGAAGTTAGAACTTTTATTGATCTATTTTCCACAAATAATATCATTCTAAATATCATAAATTTACTATGTTTGTAGCAAATTAATACGTACTCATATCCTAATGCATTTGTTGCAGTTTTTTTATTATGTCAGAACATGAGGTTATTTTAATAATGTGAGTCAACAAAAATCCATATTCAAAAAATAAAATAATCCGTGTACAAAAAATTGAAAATTTATTATCTGCACGGGTATCTCCAAAAATCAACTTTTAATAACACATTGCCATCGCATTTCCAAAAGCTTCGATAAAAAAAAGTTAAGGACTACAGCAAACAAAACCAAGAAAAATGTCATTTTGAGTATGTGATTATATGAAATGACATAAATAGGAAATGGGATATATTTTTAAACAATAAATGCTAGACAAAGTTTTTTTGGATTGTTTGCAATACTAAAGTAACTCATTCAATGAAACATTTAAAATGAATAAAAATATAATTTAACTCGCACGAGCACGTGGCGTTTGGCCGTTCAAGGAATTATGTTCGTTCATGATACATTAAAATATGCATAGCAGATTTCATTTTAATCCTTTGTTTATGTTTTTGTATTATTAGGGTTATGTATCTGGGAGTGTGTTAAAGGCTATGTATAGGACCCCATGACTGGGGGGGCACATTGTGTTAATAATTAAAATAGTGTTTTCAACTATAATAGTGTCTACACATACTGAAAGTATACAAGTTTGTTTACACATGGCTGAATTAGCATCAACTGACACCATTGCCGGGCAATGTCATTGTAATACTTATAAAAAAAGGGAAAATATTTCAATAATGAATAAGCAAATCTTCTTCAAACATGTTAAGACTGAGCAGCATGACTTCTGGACACAATCAGCAGCCAAAAATTTATTCTGAAGCTGGACTTAAATGGTCTTGTAAATAATCAGCTATTTACTTTTTTCTACATCTATTGTAATATTTTTTATTTATCCATCTGTGTATATTTTGTTAATTTTGAGTTGTTCAAACAAAAAATAAAATTATGATAAATTAAGCGCTCAACTGTTAGCTACATTGCATTACTGCTTCACCAGCCATAATTGAAATGAAAAGAATCAAGGAAGCAGTTTAAATTGAGCAGTCAACTGATTTAGAAATATACATTGTTTATACAATATATTATCTTGAGCAACCATTCAAAATATTGTTAATATAAAGTAAGTAGATTCACAGTTACTTACCTCATATACTAGGTAATAGTGTATAGTATAGTATATAGTAATTTGATAATTCATTCTATAAGCTTCTTAACACTGATAAATATAATCCTGTCCATTCCAAAGAAATATCCTTCTGGGTGTCAAAAAAGAAAATTATCTGAAAAGAAAGACCAAAAGCTAAACTTCAAGATGTCACAAGTACATCTGTTTTCTTGGCTACAAATTATTTCTGGTAATGAAATTGCTTTGACTTAAAAAGCTACAAGTCAGAGGAAGAAAATTCTATGCTAAGTACACAGGCTAGTATTGAAAATGTTGAAGCATTGAATGTTGTTGAAGAAGCATGTGTTTATACAAATATGACCAAATCAGAAAAATATGACTAAAATGACAATAACAAATATGACCAAGAGAATATAAATGATCCTGGCTTAGTATCAAGTATAACTAATAAATTTAAAATGTTTTGTGTTAAAATCGGACCTTTACATAACTAGGGAGTTCGTTAAAAATGCTAAAGTTAGATCATATTACACTGCATATTACTTTAAAAAAATGCTGAATTGGGAAACCCAAATTTGCAGCCCGTTAATTTCTTTAAAAACACGAGGCTCCTTATTTTTTGTTGTTGTGGGGCGCTAGCTTCATAATTCAGATAACATCTATGATACTTAAGTATACTTTTGCATATTGGTCATGTTACTTGGCTACAGGCCCTAGTATCATGGGTCCTAACTATGACCTTCAATTGCTATATTGGTGACCTTGACAGCCAACTTCGCGCAACTGTAGTGGTGCCATCTACCCACAGCAAAAGTCTTCAGGCTCACTTGATGCAGCAACTCACACATTTGCTTGCCAACACACTCACTTACTCGCTATAACACTTGCCACTTTAAAATCTTTCGTCTCTCTGCCAACTCACTAGTGAGGAAGTACTGTGGTTCTAGCTTCATAATCCAGATAACATCTACAATACTCTAGCATACTTTTGTATAGTGGTTATGTTACTCAGCTGCAAGCCCTAGTGTCATGGGTTCTAACCACAAGCTTCAATTGCCAAAGTTTTATACTGTCTTCCAAAATAAGAGGAAATAATCAAATGACACAATTTATATGTTGTTACAATACCTGGGGAAAACTGTCAACTGTATTCTAAGATCATAAGCATTCTAGTTGTCATTTTAATTTGTTTATTACTTGGAAAAATTATGAAAATGGCTAAATTTATATTCAACTTTTCTATGAAACAAATCAAGTCAGTATAAGTAAAGGAATGGCGCAACTCAAATTGCTATTTCAAATAATTGTAGATCTGATTCTACTTTTAGTATGTGATAATCTTTCCCTTCAAGGAACCTACAAAATAATAGGTACACCTAATAATGGAATTTTTTAAAGTTTAATCAAATTGTTAAGTAAATGCGATCCTGTACTAATGGATAATATAAACAGTATAATAAATTCTTAATTTAGAATTGTGCATCATTTATCACATAGGTCATAAGAACAAATTATTTCTGCATTAGGAAATGAACTATCCAGTGTATTACGTTTAGCCGGAAAAGTTAAATTATCCTCAAAATTTCATTCTACGTTAAACCTAGTTATAATGCCTCTCTTCCCTTCATTTTCTTCAGAAAAAATTGAATAATGTTTTTGAATTTATATACTTGATTTTAGGTGTAAAAGCCAGAATTGTTTGAAAATAATATTAATTTGTGTATTTCCTTGTATGCATAATGAATAATTTTATTAGAGGTATATATTAACTTGGGTTTATATAAAGTTGCAAATATTATGGTAAAACAATTTGCTGTGATTTTTTTTAATAAATAGAGCAATATTATTTTTTATTGTTAGAGAAACGCTTACAGTAATAAAGAATATGGTGCTGGTATACTTTAATTCTTCAATTTTCATATTTTTAATACATATCTATGTATATAAATTTCTTTTGTAATGACTAATCAAGTTAATTTCATTTTTTTAAAACTCTCTATAGGTACATATGAAGATTGTCTTCGACCAACATTAGTTTCAGCATTTAAAGGCATTAATATAGTTGATATTTCACTTTCAAGAGATTCTCAAACCCTGGCTGTCAGTGATTCAGGTATGTTATTTTTTAGCTCTGAAATGCTTATTTTATTTTTTAACAAGACTTTATTTACAAAAAATAAGACTAATTATTTGAATGTAATTAACACTACCCTGCAGTTTCATTAAACTGTTATTTTTTGGCTTCCACTTCAGTTCTTTTATTTCAATTCATAAATAATGAAAGTAATTTACAGACATTATTTGCTATTGTGGCTTTAGAAAGATGCATCTTATATTAAAATTAAATTCTTACTATATTTAGAAAACATGCATATCTAATTATGTTCTTAAAATTTTATTCCCTTTATTTGCAAGTTTAGAAGTATTGACCCATTGGAAAAATCTTTGCTGTAGGATTAAAAAATCAAGGCTAAATTCCACTAAAACATACTATACAGGGGGAGTTAGTACTGATTAATTCAGTTGGTCAGAAAATGCATTCCTGTCGTATTGCTGCTTGAAAAAGAAATTTTGGCTCAAGTGTCAATCCTACCAATTAATCTCATTTCAAGATTAAATGATGTTTAAAAACAGATATCCAGCACCAAGAAAACACACTAACAAACTTTTTTTAAAAAAAGGTTCTTTCCCATGTATAAATCATGAATTATTATTGATTGACCAAGGAAAAAATTGTTGAATAAAATTTTAATTCAAAGAATTTGAATTTTATTGTTTTCCCATTACTGTCATAAAATGTCAGCAGAATCACAGAATTTGCAAAGTTTAAAAGTGTATGTTAATCCTTTGGCATTATTTTATACTTTCGAATGAATAAGATTATAAAATGTACATAAATGTATCAGAATGCCTCAAAACAATCCTCTAGAGCAATAAAAAAAAGGAAACGCAAAATTGTAATTCCTGCAATAGTCATTTGTAATAATATAAAGAGAAGGATTGTTCTCAATGTGATAAAATTGAAAATTATATCAGTAGAATTTCTGTGATTAAATATGTATTTTTATCTATTGTTGTGTTAACTAATTCTGTAGAGTGAATTAGTTAACACAACAATCAGTAAATGACTGAACAAAATTGTGAACAATGATGTGATATGCACAGTTCAAAATATTTTTCAAATTTAATCTGTAAACCACCAATGAATGGCTAAACTAAGCTGTGCATAAAATTATAATATCATGCATGTATTAAAATTTTATTTCTTATTATTTTACTAGTAAAGGTTGAATTAGGTTTTGTTTGGATTTGCAAAATATGATTTTTGATTTCAAGAAAAATGTCCTTTTTTAACTGATAATTTCCTTAAATTTGAATTTTCATCTGAAATTGTTTCATGTATAATTTCTAATATATATATATATATATATATATATATATCAGCTTGATTTAATTCAATGACATAATTTTTTTTAAAGTCATAAATATCAGATATTCTGCTATTAATGCCATTGAATACCAGTAAATGGCTGTTTTAGGTTATTATAATGGTAATGATAAACACATATCAAAATGTTTTGCAAATAGCTTTACAAAGTAACTAATAAATGGCTGAGCAAAGTTATGCCTACAGTGAGAATGATATGCATATATCGAAATATTTTGCATTTACTTCTATACCAGTGAATTAGTACCATTGAAGTTTTGAATGCAATTTTGTTACTAACTTTAATGAGGTGCAACTTTGCTACAGAGAGAATTTAGTCTCACCAATGTTTTAATATTAGATTATCAATAAAATTTCCAAAATGGGGCACCTGAGATTTAGGAATGAGAAACTACTTGATATAGCGATTGATTTTCACTTAACTTCTGGATACAAGAATGGTATTGAGTAAGTCTGAGCAAATTTTTAATGTATTGAGAAAAAAAATCGATATTTTTGAAAAATAATTTTTTCTTTTGATTCCAGTTTTTGAAACAAGTCAATCTATCAAAAGCATTATCAAGAATAATGATTCATGATACAATAAATCAATATTCTCAATTAATTTGCATTTTTCGATTTCATTTTGGCTATTGGTTAGTTCTTATTTTTGTTTTTCATTTTTATTCATCTTCATACATATTTAAAAAAAATATTTGTATAAATACTGCCAAATTCTAAAATATAAAATGCTTGTTTTAAGCATGTCATTTTGGAATAAACTGCTTTCTACTCTCTAACTTAATGATACCATTATTAAAAAAATAATTGCTGTAATCAGACGGTTGTTGATTGTCCCTTGTTTAATTACCAAATATTCATCTTCTTAAGTAAAAGAAGAAAAAAAAAGAAGATTAATTTAGATTGAATCCACAATTTTATTGGCAGCTTGTATATTTACACTCAAGCATTATTCGGGGTGGGGAGTGAGAAAAAGAAAAAAATAATGAAGGGGGAAACGAAATTATATTTATTTTAGTCTCTGTCGCTGCACATCTTATACTATGGTTTGTGCACTGATAATAAAGTCGTGGAATTTTTTTGCTATACCTATAAATGGTTAATAAAAAAGTTTCTATTATTTAATCTATAGCTAAACTGAAAGTTAGATTTTATGCTTAATAATTCTTTGCTGTTTTTCATTAATTCTAGGTGTTGTTTTTGCTTGGGGTGATGAAGAACCTCGCAAAGGACTCCGAATCAGTTGCGAGGAGAGGTTGCTACCAAAAGTTGTGGAGAAATTAAATGGAATCGATATTTGCCGAGTTTACAGTGGAGTGGAAATTTATATTGCTTTGGCAAGAAATGGAAATGTGTACACTTGGTAAACTTACATAACCGAAAAAAACTTCAATTTATTCTGTATTCTAATCAAATTTTGTATACATATGTGCATGTGACATTAGTCACAAAAACATTTTAAATAAAGTAACCGAATTAAAATAAATTTCTATTTTAAATCTAATAATATTAGCTAGTGTTTTATCCTAGGAAATACAGCAAATATTGTAGCATTGTTTAAAGGAATTTATGTGATGTCTTCAATTATTTTAGCACAAACCATAAAATAATTACTAAATGATCTATCTGTTATGGATTAAAATGTAATTTTTGATTTTAAGGAAAAAGTTCTTTTTTAACCAATGATTTTTTAAAATTTACATTTTTATCTGAAATTGTTTGATATATAATTTCTAGAATAATCATGAGCTTAATTTAATTCTGACCCTTTTTCTTTCTTACTTTCTCTAAAAATTATTTGATTTTAATTATTTAGTTAATTTTTGAAACAAATGTAATAATTAATAATAATCTTCATCAAAATATTTATAATCAGTGCATGTATTTAAATTAGGTGTTTGAAAAATATTATTTAGCTATTCATCTTAAGTAGCGCTGAAAAACAAATTCATAACAAATGTTGAGACATCTACAAAAAGTTATATATTTGGTTTATGAGTATGAAAAATTCACTCAATGTATTCCATCATTTTAATAGAATGCATTTTATATTTTAAGATATTTGTTTTCCTTTGGAGACAAATTTTATGAAAAATTTCTCTAATGCAATATTTTAGTTCATTTTCTGGATCATGTGATTGCTAGTAATGAAAAATATTGATCAGGAAATACTGTACCAATTGAGATTCTGTGAAATATGTCGATTTGGGTAAAAAATAATTGTAAATTTCAAAAATAAAGCACATAAAAAAGCAAACAAATTCTAGTACACATACTTTAAATATTTTTATACACAGCATATTACAGATATGGTAAATGGAGTGAATTAGAATATAAGAAATATGTGTATTTTCAAAAAAGTTATAGTTAATCAAGTATTTAATTTGAAAATGTCACAAAATTTCTAGTTAAAAATTATATTAAGCAGCTCTAAATTAAAAGCTGCTCAATTCAAAGTTATATCTCTAGTTCATTGCCTTTGGAATGCTTCTATGCAAAATTTCAAGGCACAGCGAATGTTCAAAAAAAAAAAAAGGTACGAAACAACACTGTGAGTTTAATGAAGACTTTGAATAAAGTCTTTATTTATACCCACACTTTAAATAGTGTACACCATAGGCTCGGGCACAATGATCCCATTGATTAACAAGCTGAAGTATTCCTTGTTTCCAGAATTCCTGTGGTCATGACTAGACCCAGTCCTTCACTGTGCCCATGAGTTCGCAATTCGAGTTGATATGCTTCTCTTTCAGATGTTTTTCAGGAGACTTAACACATGAAAATCATAAGGATACATATCCGGGCTGTAGGGTGGTTGGTCTAGCACAGGTGTTTTCAAAAGGTGGGTCGCAACTCCCAGGGGGGTTGCAAGATGTGGAAGAAAAGTTTAAAGAAAATTAATTTATTGCTGTAGTTTTCATTTTAAAAAAAGAGTACACATAAAGCTTTTAATATACATTCAAGTTGGTTTTTGTGTTCTATTGGTTAATGGGATACATGAGCTTGTTTGGAATTAACCAATTTTTTAATGTCTGGAATGAGTTTTGTAACACACAAAACAATGTCATTTCCCAGTGTCAAACGATTTCTTAAATTTTTTAAAAACTTATCATTATGGATAATCCTTGTTCACAGTTGCAATGTATAGAAAAGGGCATCAAAGTTTTTAATGCTGTTGTGGACAGTTCTGGGTATTCCTTTTTAATACCTATTCAAAATCTGTCGATACAAGCTATGTTAAAAGTTACTTTAGCTGACTGATCACTTGAAATCTCTATCAGTGGATCATGATGAAGGGCACTTAGCTCAACTTTTGTTATAACTTGCTCACTGAACAGATTGGCTATTGAACAGATTGACAGATTGACACAACCCCACTTGTATCCTTAACCGGTTTTTAGAATGATGACTACGGAGTTGTGACTGTCTCGACATAGCTTCTCCCTGGGGTCTGGCGATTCGGGGCCCGGCAGCCCCCTGGACTGTCGGCCTTTCCTGGCCGAAGTTCGTTGGGTGGTAAGGTTCGCTTGTAGGCCTCCCCTGAGTGCTGTGTAAGACCCTGGTAGTTGAACGGCCATGGAGGAGTGTTTCTGCTCTTTCTGTATCCTTAACCGGAATGTAATCTGTAAACTGTTCAATCAAAGTTTCGAGATCAGATGATACTAGTAAGGAGAATAATGAAGTGTCAAAGGATGTGGCACCAATACACGACACATATTCTACAATCTTTTGAGTATATGTAAATTTTTTAAAATCTCTGTCTCAACTTTAGACAGAGTTAAAACTTTGGGGGGGGGGGTTGCAAAAATACTTAATCTGAAAAGGCGGTCACAATGTCTAAAAGTTTGAGAACCCCTGGTCTAGCAGCTTCCACTTGAACTTGGTCAGTGGGATGATGGGGGGGGGATCCTGGGAGGGATGTGTGGGATGGGGGGATGTACACATGTGGGGGTTGTTATTCTGAACCAGACCCTCCATGAGTAACCATGGTCTATTGTTCTTGATGGACCTGCATTGTTTTTGGAGTGTCTGATTGTCCACATAGGAATTAACGGTTCTGAAAGGAAATCTGAAAAGGTAGCGTCCTTTATAAGAGCCATTGTGCTGTACTGCACATACATGCTTTAATATATACTGGAGGCTGCAATCACATCTCTAGATGTCTCACTTTCTACCATAATGGCATAGGCAAATATGTTAATGGTTAAGTTGTTATGGCATTTTGTATTTTTTCATTTGAACACCCCTTCTATTATATTAATGAATTTTTGAGATATACTTTGTGTATGAGCATTTTTATAAAGCCCTTTTATCAAAAGATTCATTTAAGGTTTTTTGTTGTCTTCTGCTTCTTCTGTACAGCTGACCACCCCGCCACCACTGAATGTAGCAGTATCGACAGGATTTGTTGTGGCCAACTGTAAGTTGTCTTGTCCTAAAAATGCTGTGTACAAATAAATAATGTTCAAAAGCAGATGCAATTGCTGATCCTGTCAACATAAGTTCACAAAACATATTCTAATATGCGTCCCATGCAGATAGATCATGTTATAAAATAAATTATAATTTAGAGAGGTGTGTATTTGATAAAATATTAGAAAACACCGAGCTTTTTGTTGGTACTTCAAATTTCGTTTTGAGTTACAGTGGTTTTTAAAAAAATTACATATCTAAGTTTTTATTTATCTTAGAATTAAAACACACACAGATTTGGAAATCTAAATAGATGGATTTTAAATAATATTTTTAAAAAATCTGAATTTTAACCAAAAACTGCCTTTTAAATGTAGACAGATGCTTTAAAGAATTAATCATCATTCATGTCTCAGTATCATTGTTTACAAGTTCATTCATAAAAAGAAATTTTAATTTTAGTTTTTTGTCAACAAAATTGATTTTTATCCTGATGAGCTCATGCTTATTTTTTAGGGGAAAAGGGGACAATATTCGGTTAGGGCATCCAAGTGACGAATTTGCTCGATCTCCAAAACTAATCGAGTCTTTGGCATCAAAGAAAGTTATCGACATTTCTGTGGGATTTTGCCATTGTGTTGCAGTTACAGAAGATGGAGACGTCTATGGTTGGGGGCAGAATGATCATGGCCAATTAGGTAGCTTTGCTGGTCCAGAACCTGCATTAATAGCTTCCTTCAAAGGGAAAACAGTGCGAGCTACTTGTGGAGATAAACGGGTAAGCCTGTTTTTTTAGATTAGAAATTCTGCATATGTGTCTACTTAAATTGAACAATAAAATTATTAATTTTGACCTCATTTTGTTTTATCAATTGAAAGCTTACCCATATATATATATTTGATATAATCAAAACAAGTCTTTCAATGTTTCCAGTAGATTTGACAGATGTTCCCAAACAATTTTTTTATCATGGCAACAATTTTGTTTATTTGCCACTTCTTTTTCACAGTAATGTGCTTGACAAAAAGAACATTGTCTAGACATAGTCCCACAATTATGTTCCTGTAGTCTGGTAACTTTGCTTCATATACATAATTTAACTCTATCTCATGTCATTAGGAATGGATCTTCTTATAAATGATTCAACAGCATTGTCAGTTGACATTCAGTTTTTTCAACGATTATGCTTTTAAATTGAACGAATTAAACTCATCGTAAAAATTGTGTCTGTTAATTTTTTGTTAAAATTTTTTTTTAAATGCAAGAATAGCATTTGCATGAAAATCTTATCTAACCATGTGTTTATGCTCATGGGCAAAGACAAAGATATGAGAGTTCATTTACATGGAGATACGTCGTCAAAATCGTTTTCTAACATTCTCCTTAAAATAGAAGACGGAATATATCCTGAATATGCTGGCAAATTTATTATACCCCATAAACTCGCTACGATAGTCACAGAGTTGCCAGTTCTCATTTCAAGATTTATCTTGACATTGCTGATATAGAAAATAAGCCAATTGAATGGTTGTGTGAATGTGCCTTCTTATCGCCAAAAAATGATACAGCCACAGAAGCCAACAGCATCTTATTAAAGTCGTTTAGTGGAGAAGATATTTACTACAAATCTTTTGATACAACAACAAATCTTGATGATGCAGTGCAGTATACAGAAGAGTTTCTTAATGTCTTAGACCCTCCAGGTTTTCCACCTCACATACTTCACCTGAAAGTTTGGACAACAATAATGTTACTACAAAACCTTTATCCACTAAAGTTATGCAATGGCACCCGATTACAAGTGACTAGACTTAATAAGCATGCAATCAAAGCTACGATAATTACTGGATGTGCGCAAGAAGAGTTGGTTTTAATACCTCGCATTCCACTAATTCCGTCATACTATGCTTTTGAATTTAGAAGAGTGCAGTTTCCTGTAAAAGTTTGCTTTGCAATAACCGTTAATTAGTCGCAAGGACAGGCATTAAAAGTAGCAGGAATTAATTTAAGAAAAGATGGCCAATTTTATGTAGCTTGCTCCAGAGTCAGTTCATCAATTAGCTTAATAATTTTTGAACCAGAACCCCCCCCCCAAATGTTGTAAACAAAGAAGTTATTGCTTAAACATAGGTATAATAATAAAATGTGGATGGCCTGCATTTGCAAAGAAAATCAATACTTTTAAAAGGACAGTTAAGGATCGGTTAAGGACAAGGGCATATATATAAGGAGTCCAAGAGCCCTGGGACCCTCCCAAAATTAGAAAAAAAATCGTTAATAAGTTATTATTATGGGGATTTCGGTAACTATGTGCACCAAGCATTGTTATCCCTGCTAATTCCATTACTCGAGCAATGCCGGGTACGGGAATGCTAGTATATATATAGAGATAATGCTTAATACCTTTGTTTGTCATGATTATAATGGGCATCATATTAATCACAAATTTTATTAAGCTTATATTTTTTTCTATATATTATATTTTGATAACTCATTTTTACCATTAAAGATCTAAAATTTAATTATTTACATGCATATTTTATACCTATAGTGTTGCAAAATAATCTCTTATTTCTTTCAAATAATTTTCATCACAAATATTATACTTTTCAAAGACTATTATGATACTAGAAAACAGTGTTAGAATTTAGTGTATCACATTTAAATGGTATTATACAATTTCTGAAAGAAATAAATTAACAGATTAATATCCTTGTAACTGTGGTCAGGGTGATTTGAAAGATTTGGATTATAGTTTTGAGTCATAAATCATCACAAAATTTTTGCTAGTTGCTTCATGCAAGAATGTAAAGTATCCCCTTTTCTGATAAAGCTGTACCTTATATTAATTTTAAGAGAAAAACATTCTAACAACAGAAATACATATGTGTAAATAAGAAATAATAATAATAATAATTTTAACTTCTTTGAAAAAATCTGATAAAACATTTCTCAATTTTAATTAGTGCAAGCAATTAGATTCTATTTCCTAGGAAAAATTTTCCTTCTCTGGTTAGTAACATTTTTATGTTAAAGCATAATTCTGCATTGACATCAGATATTTGATCCTGTTTAATAAAAAAAATGTTAGAAAAATTTCATAAATATATAGATTTGATAATGCCAAGAACACTAATTAACACACACACACACACACACACACACACACACACACACACACACACA
>JAOUZG010031332.1:1387475-1411414 GCA_026289955.1 Argiope argentata
ACACACACACACACACACACACACACACACACACACACACACACACATATTTGCCTTAACAATTCATCAATTTTCTAGTCTGAAATGCTATTTTCAATTAAAACAAAAGAATTTTCAAAAAATTCAGTGAAGAAAATCAGTTAAAAAGACACTTGTTTTCATACCATACAGAGTTTCAATGTAATATCAATAATATCCTTTAAAAAATTCATAAATGAAACCATGATTATTTTATTTTGGTATAACATAACACAAAAAATATGTTTATAGCTAATAAATCACATTTCAGCCTTCCCTTTTTTTTTCTTTTTTCTTCTTCTTCTTTTCTCACTCTCTTTTCAAATACAAGATCTGCTTAAATTCTAAGGTATATAATTTGCATGAATTAATTAAATATATCTGCCCCTACCTTTTGGTATTTCCCATGAAACCTACTGTTTTGGCAATAACAATTTCAGGATACATAAATACTGAATAAATGCAGGTCCTAAGTAATCTGTCATGATTTGTTTTAACTTTTTGATGAAAGTTATTTATATATCTATATGAGTGATGAAGAAAAATATCATCTCAAATTTTATTTGGAAAAATTAATTTTTGGTTCATATATTATTGAAACAATTTAATAAAAACACTAGGAAATCTTTATTTGTTGAAAAGTAACGATTTATCAGTTTCATTTTTAAAAAATTTTTTTATAAATGCACAATTATTTTAAATGAACAAGTCTTTTTTAAAATCAGAAACATCAAGATTAAAATTTATGGCATTTAATTCATAATAATAATTATTTTTTTAATTCTTCACTTTTAATTGAAAAAGTGCAAAAAAAAAAATGAAGCAATTGTGTTTATGTTATGTAATTACCACTTTGATAGCAATGAGTCAAATTTTAACAGAATCCTTTTCTTTAGACAATTATTTGGTGTACAGATGAACTAAGCCCAATTAAGTTAAAACTCCCATACATAGTAGATGTTTGTCCAAACACCTTCCAGTTATTGGATGAGCTTCTGAAATTCATTTTTGATGGCACTGATGGTGGCTTTTTGATATCTTCAAGCTTGGAAAAAGAATGCATTGCAGTTTCCTGTTTAAACCTTCTGAAATTACAAGTAATGACTTTTTATTTAATTGTTCTCTCTAATTTTCATAAAATTATGGCATTGGATGCAACTTCTTAAAAAAAATTGTGTGCATCGATAACTTATAATGTATTTTAGTTTTCTTGTTCCTTCAAATTGTTGTTTAGAAATTCTTCTAAAAAATTAGTATAAGATTTAAAAAAAATTTAACTATCTCGGTTTGAAAATGCATTTCTATGTTTTTTGCTCGTATACTTGATTTTGAGATTATGCTTGTTTCTATTTGTTTTCTCATGTGTAAGGGGACATGATAAGAAGAAAATGAGTAATTAACTTAATGAGGAAATCAGATGACTTTTCTTGTTCCAAAATATAAACCCTTCCTTAATTTTGTAAATCCATGAAATTTTGGAAGTATTTAATTTGTCATAATAAAGATATGCTTTAAACTGACCAAATATTCATAAATTACACATAAATGAACTTATGTTATAAAGACTTCAATATACATGAAGTGATTCCTGTTGAATGAAAATTCTATATGTATTGAATTATTTAATTTATTTGCTTTTATGCTTTTATATTATTTGCTTTTTTGCAATTATGTTTGAATGGAAAACATATATATTCAATGAAATGTTTATTTAAGAGTTATATGCTTATCAAACCAAATAAAATATTAAATACATTTATTTATACTCAAACTGTTACTGCAGGAATAAAAAATAGATTTTCAAAAAATTGTAACAATTGAAGAACTGATTGATTTCATTGCTTAATTAATTTTTTCAATTAAGTAGCAATAATTTCCTTTATATAATAATTTCCAAAATTATTGCTAGGAAACATTAACCTGTTTACAAAATCAAATAACTTTGAAACAATAAGTGAAAAAATTAATTTTAATGTGTTTTCCTGATTTTTATTTGCTATTCAAGAACATTTGTTAAATAATATGCCGGAGCAATCATTTTTTCCATTACTAACAAATAAGTGACTTTAAAATGTGGAAAATATATTTAAAAAAATTGAAAAAAGAATTCTCTTAGTTTCTAAAATTTCTTATAAATAATTTATGTATGAAATAGCTTTAAAAATAATTATATTTATTATAAATTCTGTAAAGCTACATAACTATTTATGATATGTAAAATTCATAGTTCTAAATTCTTTGGTATTAAGAAATAAAATATGATCATTACTGTAGATATTTAATTTTTATCATATGATTATCCTTTAAATTATGTGAAGATAATAGTAATATTTTATAATGATCATTGTGGGATCATATAAATCTATTTTCTTCATACTAAATGTAATGTAATCATTTTATGCCCCCTTATTTCCTTAAGAGTGACTAAAAATATTGTTTGAATTTAAAAAAAATCTCCTATTAATTTTATTCAAAAAAACTTTATATTTCAGTTAAGTTAAAATTATTATTAGATGATTATTGTTTATTGAAATATTTGCAAAGGTTGTAATAATATGTGAATAGTATTATATTGTGATTATAAACTACTATTATTACTTGTATGTGACAACTTATAGTTAAATACAGTTTTAAAAATTCCTGTATTTATTTTTAATGAGTTTTTTTGGTATCATTAAAAATAATTCCATGTTAATTTCAGTCATAGAGTAGTTTAAAGATATAGATAAGTTATGTAGAATAACTAAAAAAATTTTTCTTCAAGATATGATGATAAAAATAATTAATTATTTAAAATTTGTTGATAATAATGTAGACATACAGATTCCATTCCATTTTTTTTCTCAGCCTGTATCTAGTAATAAATCTTGATTTGAATGAATGATTGAATCATAATGTCCCCTGCTTTGTTTCTAAAATTTGGAGTGAATGAATTATAATACTAAACGAGTATTTCTTACTGAATTTAAAAAAAAAAAAAATTTTTTTTAAAAATCATTACAAAATTTTTGACATAAATTACACTATAGAATATTATATTTCTGCAATCTCATAACTGTCAATTTGTATATCACAATATTATTAACAAAATGTTAATTATTGAAATAAAAATAAATTTAAACTGCAAATTAACTTGGTTCTTATAAAAATTATTTCTCATATATTATAATGTTATTTTTAAGCTCTCTGCTGCTATCAGCAATAAACTTGAAAATGGCAGTGTCGGTGATGTTGATTTACTGCAAAGTTTGAAGCAACAAGTAATTGACCTTGCTGTGACACCTGGAGTTGCTTTACCTGTTCAAGCAGCTGCTCAAAGTGTTTTACGAGTAGGATGGGTTATACTTCTTCCAACTGCTGATGAAAGGGCAAAGGCTCTTTCACTTCTTTTGTCTGGTTAGTATTTGTGTTTAATAGTCGAGTTTGATTCTATTTTGAATTAGATAGAGAAACCTGTGTACTGTCTTAGGGGTATCACTTCTTCTGACCTGGCCATTCCAGGTTTTGTCATGTTTGTTCTTCTGTGTTCTATCTGTAAGGAGTGTGAATGTGTCTCCCTGTAAAAAGAGGCTGTGCAATCGACTTATAGTGAGTAGCAAAAGTCGTACTCTTGGCTTTAGTTGGTGCTACTATCAAACAAGAGACGCTGATTAGACTTAACTCACTGACTATCTCAGCTAGCTTGCACATGGCAAGTGTCATAAGAAACAGCAACATTAGATAGAGAAAATTAAACCATTTGTATTGCAGTTGGAAAAATAACAAGTAATTTTTTCAATATAGTTTCTGAAAAGTATTATAATAAGGAAATTTGGCATCACTGCAAATAATTTACTATGGTAATTTTATTTACTGATATATTATCATTCAAAGATCTGAGTTTGAAATCACAGTATGCTATTCAAAATATATTCCTCCCCCCAAATTTGAGTAAATTTTCTTCTTTTGATAAGATTGGTATTTTTTTTAGGAAGGGGGAGAAGCAAGGAAAGGCTAATTTAAAGAAATATTTCTGTCGTTTTTCTTAGCTGAAGATTAAGTATGATTTAATAATGTATTTTCATACATATAATAGGTTTTTCCTTACTTTTTCAAATATTATATTATAAGTAAACATATGAATGTCAACAAAATAAGGACTTGCTAGTAAAGAGATAATGTTTCTTCATTGGTTAAAACATTTTTTAAAAATCTGATTAGCTAATCGGTAAAATATTTTTCAAATCTTTGCTAAAAAGAAGTGATTTTCTGACTTAAAACCTGTTTTTGTATTTTTAATTAAAATAAATGGCAAATTTTTCATAATATCTAGGGCCATCAAAGTCCAAGGATGTTCTACATCCTATCATAATATCACTAGTATAATTAATTTTAATTACTATATTTTATCAAAACAAATTTGAAAAACATAAATCAGTTATCACAAGTCATGAAATTTGAAGTTGAAGGGGACCGTTTAAATTTCTGGTTTTATCCAAATCAAATTCCTTCCTCAAATGTATTAATTAAATTATTTATATGAGATTATTCTTAAACAGATTGGTTCACATTGCTTCATGTTTTCTAAAGTAAAGGTAATAAGAAAGGTTCTACCACAAGAAAAATGTTCTCTAATTTTTTGATATATAAACAATATAATGTTCTTTGAATTTATTATTTTCAATTATGAATAATTTATTTGTAGAGTATTGGTTGTATTTGATAGTTTAAAACTCTTCTGCTCTATATAATAGTAACGAATTTTTTAGGCTCCCAAAATTCTGGAGGTAATTCGGGATGCCATTTTATGATTGACTTGTTGGTTCACAGTTTAATGGCCGATGGAGGTTTGGAATCATCTCTGTCAACTGCAGTGAAAGTAGAACTTGAGGAAATAGAGTATGCTGTTGTGGTATGTTGCTCATTCATCATTATGCATTTAATATTAGTACCAATCAATGTAAAATTGTCACTAATATTCATTAATGATATTCTATTCTTTTATAATGATTTTCTCAAAGAGAAGATGTATAGAAAATTGTTATTAGATAAATTTGCTTCCAAAAATGATATATATATTAACTTTTGTACAAATTTTGCCTTGAAAATTAGAATGCGAGTCTTCTTTCTATTGATATTTTGGTTTTGTTGCTGGACATAACTCATAAGATTAACTTTGTAATGAAGTTAATTTGTCAATGGATTCTGTAAGGCACTTTTTCAAATTATTAATTAAAGGTTTTGAAATTTTGTATGCACATGTATTAAAATATCAATACATGAAATTTACTTATAATATTTTTTAAAAAAATTAAAAAATATATAATTTTTAAAATTACAAATAATCTAGAGGACTTGCTTTTATTTTTATTTTTTCCTTACTACACAATATAAATTATTTGGGAAAAAGTTGTGTATAATTTTGTAATTCCAACTAAGTGTAAATTTTTTAGTAAAAGTTTTTATGTATATTTATTGATTTTTCATAAGAATTTATTTATATTTTTGCAACTTTTAACTTTAACATGAGATATAAAATGCCTACCCTGTTTTTCTTTAAAGTTTAAACAAAATCTCTATTATCTATTCTATTTAATTACTTCAAAGATTTAATATTTGGAACATTTTAAAGATATTTAAATCTATTTATAATATCATTTTGAAAAAAGTCATTAAAATTCTCTTTTAGACCTTTCAATTTAGAAATCCTCTCTAAGCCCTTCTGATTTTTAGTTTATTTAAAAATACATTTTATAACACCATATTTAGGTGAATATAAACATTTATTTTTGTAATAAAATGATAAAAATAAAATTTCACAATTGTGTTCCTTTTGATTTATTTCAAAGTCCACTGTCTCTTTAAAATCACTACATTACTTATCATATTATGATTCATAGGCAATTTTTTCACCTTTTTTACTTATATCCTTATGGCATGCACTGAAATTAGCATCCTTAGGAATTGCATTTTCCTACATTATACCCTGTTGTGCTTTACAAAATAACCTTATCTGCTTAATCATTAAAAAAAAACAACATATATTTATTTAGGAATATTATATCCTATTTTTACCAGTTTTTTTTTTAAATTTCAAATGGGAAATAAATTTGTAAAGTTTTAAATTGAATCTAGAAAAAAAAATTAAAATATATTTATTTTTTGAAATTACTGTTCTTTGTAATTGATATGCTGTTGCGGATTGTACATATATAGTGCTTTCGTCTGTTATTTGCGGGGTGTGCATAGATGGCACTCGCCTCTGTTATTTACTTCTTACTCTTTTACATTCTACCCCACTTTTGTGGCAGGCATGGACCCCGACGGTAATAAAATTTACCGTGGGCTTTTTGCGTTGTTATTGAAAATAAATAATATCTAAAGGCACCGAGTTTTGAAATTCATTTAACAAAGCATCTCCACTGATCACCGTTGCAGCATATGCATTTTATAACATTTATAAACTTTTTCTTTACTCTTGAGGAAATACGAATATTCTCCCACCTAAAATTATATTTTTCTTAATTACCACTAACTTTGCATAGAAATCATATATTGAATCAAAAGATATATATAATATGCAGCAAACATATTTTTGGAATCATGTTGCCAAATGGAAAAGTTCTCAGCAACTTTAGAACTCTAAATTATTTCACCACGAAAGACATAATTTTACTGATAAAAGCAGTAAAAGATACATCAATCTAATCATGACCCAAGAGCAAAAGAAACAAATTTTTCTTTCAGTGGTTTTATAGTGAGATTTTGTTAGGGATTTCTTTGACATGCGTTATCTTAAGAAATCGAAATTTAAGTATGTTTTAAAAAAGTTTGTAAGCATTATCGATCTTATCTTTTCATTTGAAGAACTTGCTGAATTCAGTAGTTTTACAAAGTGAGTGCAGAAGCTGTTAAATAAAAAAAGCATAATTGGATCAAGAAATAAAAGAACATTTTAGAATGAAGCTTTTACAGATTGATTTTAAATAAAAATTAGGAAATTAAGATTTAAATTAGATTAAAAGATATATATATATATATGTGTGTGTGTTTGTGTGTGTGTGTGTGGCACTAGCTTTCATAAGCCAGATAACATCTATGATACTGAAGTCGACTTTTGTATTATGGTCATGTTACTCGGCTACTGACCCTAGCATCGCAGGGGTGTACCCCAACATTCAATATGGTGTGTGTGTGCGCGTTTCTTTTCCCAAAAACTTAAGCATTATTTTGAAAAGTTTGTATATGAGTGAGAATTTTGTTTGACTTTTATTTATTTATCTAGGATCAAGGCTTGATGTCAGAAGATAAAAATATTACTTCTACAAGAAACACAGAATCATTAAATTCAACTCAAGTTCAAGATGATGCTAATTTTGATGATGTTCTAGGAAAATCATGTGACATTCCTATTTTGTATTTGTTAAAGCAACTTTTGAGGTAAGAATGTCTGATATTTTTGCTTAAATTGTGTTAAATTATGATATTTTGCTTACATTATTATAATTTAGCTTTAAATTAAATTTTTGCTTTAATGTTATGCAAGAATCTACCTAATTATTAAGATGTATCTAGATATGGAAATAACACATTAAATTACTTACTTGAATGTATTTGCAATGTTTTATTTTTTCTTACACAAATAATTTTATTTTAAATTGCATATAAAAAAATGCCATTTAAAACAAAAATGGCATTTTGTTTTAAAATCCATTATCAATTTTCATAGACTTGCTCTTCTGTTCATTATATCAAACTTAAAGTTGTTTCTTAAATATTTTCGATGTGATATAAATTTTTATTTATGATGGCATGTGAAATACATTCTTAAATTTTTATTCTTTTTTTTTTCAACATGTTTTAAAAATTCTAATTCTCTTTAGGTTTTTTTTCTTCTTTTTAAGGTGGTTTTATTTTATTATTAAGTTATAATACTATCAATTAATTTAAAAATATTACACTAATATTACACTATTAAATATATATTACTTAAAAATATTTTGAAAATATCTTTTTAAAGAAATTCTACTGAAGGCTGTTTTTAAGAATTTCTTTTTAACTTTATATATATATATATATATATATATATATATATATATATATCTATATTTATCTATATACTTCCGATCCTGTAAGCTTGTATCTGCTCAAACATTGTTGAAACTTGAAAACAATGTTCCAGAAACTATGACGTCTTCAGCAATCAAGTTTGAAAAACTTGAAAAAATGGAAAAATCACCTTCTTTGAATTTACTTTTAAGATTTCAAAGGCTTTTAGTTTCAGAATTCTATTCTGCAAGAAGTAACGATCAAGATGCAGAGAAAGAGAAAGGTATGCATTCTCTATGAATAATGCTTGGTTCCTTATATGATTTGATTTATTAATTAAAGAGCTAAAAGTTGGAATGAGATATTTTTATCTGACAGTTATTGTGTAAATGTAGAACAATAAAATAATTACGAGAAAAATTCTTCCAGTGATGGAATGAAACTGTGCTTTCAAACTTTTAAACATGGCATCTTATTATTTTTTTAAAACCAAATCTATAGTGATTCTATTTTATTTTTAACATAAATCTGTTTAGGCCAAGAACAAATTTATATTCTAAAATACGTTTTCAAAACATTGACCTACTTTAGATGAACAGTCAAATTAAAATAGAATATCTTCAGTTATGGTTGTTTTCTTCTGTGGCTGTTATTTATTTTTGAACAGTGCAAATAAGATTCCCTTGTGACTCCTCTGCAATCTGTGCCTTTCACCATCCAATATCTCTAAGTTTGACAAACTTTACAAAGTTTAAAAAAGATGGTGTTTTTTCTTATAATTTCATTTCTTGAATGTCACATGTTAAAAATATTTGACCTAAATTTAAAACATACTATTCTATGCCTATCAGCTCATTGTCTGTTATTTGTAATTTGGTTTCTTTTGCAGATATATTCTTTTGTTGATTTATTTTAAATAAAAGTATTTTGATATTTCAGATGATACTTGCAAGCAATCCTTAAGCCTACGTTTGAAAGGTTTGGCTGCTTTTTTGCGAAAATATGTTTGCCTGTTAACGTCATTTGTTTGTAATGCTCTATCTGAAGCTTCATCTTTGGGAACAAGTGGCACATATCTGTTTGCGGTTGCTTCATCAATTTTAGAAAGTGATATTACAGGTATGTTACTTTCTATGAATCTCTGAAGTCTCAAAATTTTCCATTCATTAATAAAAAAAATGTTGTGAATGAAAAAAAAGACTTTATTGTGTATTTATATGTTAATTAGTATTGTCGAATGTTATTTTGTAACTTTAAAAAATGTCATTCTATTGATGGGTTTGTGTATTTCTGGCACAGAGGTAGCGCTTCTTCCTCGTGTTCTGGGAGCAAATTAACATCAACATAACCTAGACAATGAAAATTATGAGGTCCATATTTAATAAGCTGAACAATTAAGTTTCAAATTTCTGAAAATGCAATACCAAATACAAAGTTAATTATGTTGAAAGTAAATATAAGTAGACTTAAGCTGATCAACTTTAGTTAAAATTCAGGCTAAAAATGTTAGATAAAATACGAGATTTGTGATCCTCTTACAACATTGTTCAGGAGTACTCAATTAAACCTATTATTGAAATTAGATTAAAATTAATGATAGTCTATGAACAGAGAAAAAATGCATTGTCAAATACAAAATAAATAAAACTACTTAATATATGAAAAGGAAGAATCTTATGCATGCTGATAAACATATCTATATGAACTTGTATTCATTATTTGATCTAATAAAAAAAGAAGCTATCAAAAGAGCATTACAGAAATGTCGTCAATTCTTATGTAAAGAGATTATGACGCGGGTGTCCTGACATAGGGGTATCCTGCCATCCCCGTGATCTGGGCCTCCGAGGTTCGAGTTTCGGTTTTGGCATGATTGATTTTCTGTGTTCTATCTGTAAGATGTGTGAATGTACCCATTTTCAAAAGGGTCTCTGCAAGTGAATGTGATTGGTGAGTAGCTAAGTTGTACTCTTGGCCCAATCTGAAGCTACTTCAAAACAAGAGACACTTATTTTGGCTTAAAATTACTGATGCATCTGTGAGCTTGTCCATAGCAAGTGCCATCAGAAATAATCCCTGTTGGCATTATTTCTGATGGCACTCAGAATAATAAATTTCTGATCAGACTCCCTTGACGAAAGCTAAAAGCAAAACAAATAAACAAAATCATCAGAGTCACTTGGCGCGAAAGCAGCAACTCGCCATAACACTTGGCGCATCACAAAATCGTTCGCTTCTTTGCCGACTCACTGGTGGGGGAGTACTGCAGCGTCAGCCTTATAAGCCAGATAACATTTAAGATACTGAAGGCGACTTTTGGTATAGCGCCTATGTTACTCTTTAACAGGCCCAAGCGCCGCAGGTTCGTACCGCGACCTTCAATCGCTACAGTGTACATAAATACTCTAACCCTAAAGGTATGCAATAAAACATATAAGAATCTAATTAGTTATATTTAACAAAGTGTTAATATTATGGAAATATTTTATAATTTGTCAAATTTACATTGTTATTTATTTGACAGCTAGGGATGAAGTTTTTTGATTGACTTACTTGTGGCTTCCTTATATTTTGATAGCCCTAGTCAGCTACCCAGTTTGCCTAGTAATTAATAAGTCATTGTTTGGAAATTAGTACTATAGACATCAGAGGGTATATTATAATTTATATTAGATAAATTATAATATTATTTGATTGAAAATAGAAAGTAATGAAGGACCACATTTCAGATTAATGACTCAGTATATTATTGAGTTATATGCTTTTAAATGTATTAAACCCTTATGCATACAATATACATAACCTTATATGAATTGTAGAGCTATTGAAAAAATTGCCTCAAACTAATTTTTCATTTTAGATATAACATTTTTGCTGTAAACATCATTTATTAATACTTGAAACTAAATTTTATTCACAGGTTTCAGAATTATCTGACTAGTAATAATGATAAACCTTCCTTAATGTCTCAGATTATATTATAGTGAAAGCTATATAAGCCAGATAACATCTCTCAAACCGGAAGTGCACTTTTGGCTCGAGTGGTATATTACTTGGCTACTAACATTAGATTGGGAGTTCGGTCCTAGCATTGTTAGCTATCGCTGCAATGGTGAACCCGGTGACCTTCAACAAGCAACCTTCTTACTCAGTTTTGTTCAACTGTCATAGCACCCACTAATGGCAGCTCAAAGACCGAGAAGCGCTTAAAAATACAACAGTCAACATCAATACCAAAGCCTCACATTGGTATCACTCGTCTTACCACCAACTCACTGGTGGGAAAGTATGTGGTGAAAGCTATATAAGCCAGATAACATCTAGAACCATAAGTACACTTTGGCTCTATCGGTATGTTACTTGGCTACTAACATAAGATTGGGAGTTCAGTCTTAACACTGTCCGCTACCACCACAATATATACATCTTTAATTATTTATATATAATTTTAATTTGTCGAAGATGTATATTATCTTTATTAGGTAAATTTTGATCTCCTTTGTGTTTACTATTTGCTTACTTTGATTGGTAACATGCATATGTATCTAATTATTGAAATGAAGAATTAAATTATATTTAGAAACATTGAGATTTGGGATTATTTACCATTTATATCCACCCTTTAAAATGCAATGTATTTTCATTATTTTCAAAGGTGTGCTGCTTCCTGAATTTTTGGTTTGTCTTGTCCAGTTGGAGATAATGTACCCTAGTCTCATTCACGAAGCTCATCTAATTCCTGTATTATCTCAACTATTAGATCACTTAGATAAATTCAACCAACTTGCTCCTGGTGTGGATAAAGAAGATACTGCAGATCTTTTATGGCATGGAATTCCTTGTGAGTTTTTTTAACCTTTTGCAGTCCGAAAAATAATTAGATGCAAAATTATTCACCTAATACAAAGATTTGTTTATTGCTATGAAATATATGTATTTCTTTGAAAAATTAATCTTCATCTGTTAACCATTATGTAGGTGTTTTTAACAAATAAATTTGAAAAATAAATAAATAAAACATCAAAATAATGCACAGTCTTGAATGTCGAGTGACACTTGACATTGGACTGCAAAGGGTTAACAGCAAAACTTATTTTTGAGATATTCATTTATTATTAAAATATCCCTATTTAAGCTCCTATTCAAAAAGAAAAAAAAAGTTTGATATCATTAGAACATGAAATTTGAAAGGTTTTAGTTTCAAATAGGAAATGAAATAATTAAAAAAAACCATAAGGGAAGATGCAGTAATCTGTAATTTTTACATATTATTCCATACCCAAATACTAGCTATAAATTAAGGTTAAAAACACCCAAATGGTAATTAAATTTATGCCTATTAGGTATAAAACTTAGAAGAATAAAACCAAATGAGTGGGTATGGTCTCCTGAAGACTCTCATTTATTTTCTAACAAATGTACTTCTGCATTATAAGATATATATATCCTTAGCAAATATTAGTTTTGAAAGAGTCTATTAACATGCAGTCCTTGCTAATTATGATATAAACTGTACAAAATCTCTAGAACACTGAATGTGTATCTTGAGCCAATTAAAAGCAAAATTTCAACTTCAATTGTAGCCATAAAATCACATACCAAATTTCATACATTTCAGCTACTATATATTTAAAATTATCATGATTATATGCTTGTAAAAATACAGAATATCGGACAATCTAGTCGAGTGTTTCCCAACGTGGGGCCCATGCCTGACAGGGGGGCATAGGTGTCTCGCAGGGAGGGGGGCAATTTGAAAAAGGACTTGATACAACTTTAACCCTTTCATTCTGGGCAATTTAAATGTAATGCTAAATATCAGTGCCAAATTTTACAAAAAAAAGCAAATTTTAAAAGAACAACAGAATTTGCAGAATTGCAAAATTATGACTCGGTTGAAACTTTATTTAGTATAAAAGGTGCGATTGCATGGCTTTGTGAGGAAGTGGAAATCAAATACCCAAACTCAACCAAATGCAGAAGAAAAATCAAGTTAATCAAGTCAAAATTTCAAGTTAATTTTTTTTAATTGCAATGTCTTTTCTTTGTATACTTTATATAGCAGAAAGTAAAAATGTGTGTTTAAATTAATGTTTCTCTTTATAATTTTTTTTACTCTGAACTTTGTTTCTAAATGCATAATGCATGTATTTTATGCTCTTATGATAACTAATGTTTTTTCATATTTTTATTAATGTTAATTTGGTTTATGCTTTCATAAATGATTTTTTTTCTGTAGATTTTTTTAAAATCAGATATTTTTTGCAGTTATACATTTAGAGTGCCAATATTTCACTATTTTTTTCAAATCATTAAATATATTACCTAAATAATTTTTATACTTTGTTAATCAATGAATTTAATTAAATTTTGATTTTATGGAAATCATGAAATCATTCATCTGGCAATGAATTTCAGAAAAATGGATTCCAAAAGTTAATACTATTTATGATATGAATTATATGTTAAAATGTAATTAAGTATTAGAAGTAAATAAAATTTAACTTATCTACTTTTTAAAAACATTTATCAAAGCTTTGTTTATTTTGCTTAATTTTTATTTATGTTGATAAATAAAAATTAAGCGAACTTTTATTTATGTTGATAAATTTTCATGCTTCGTTTGTTTCATTTTTTTTCCTATTTTTTGTAAATAATTATTACAGATAGTTTTTAAAGAAACAAAATTATGAAAAGTATTTTATAAAATCTTTTTTTATTATTGGTACATTGGTAAAATTGCTTTCTATTACTGTTCTGTTACATTCTGTTACAAATATTAATTCAATGATTCATTGTTAATATTATCAAAGTGCAATTTTCTATGTGATATGCTAGATGCTTGATATAGAAATAATGAAGATTTGATATAATGAAATTTAAAATAAGTTAGTAAATCACAATCTTATAAGTTAGTTTCTACAAAAGGTAGGTATCTAGAAACTTTTGTTAAATGCTTGTTAATTATATAATAATAATAATAGATAATTATATAACAACTATGCTAATATTAAAAGGTAATAAGAATAATATAATGAGTTGTTACAAATATGAATTCAGTGGTAATATTATCAAAGTGCAATTTTTGTTTTTGGTATTCTAATCTATAAAAAATTACCGCTTGGAATTCATTAAAGTTTCTTAAATGTCTATCAGTTTAATGTTTTTTCATTCGTTGTCATTCTTGTTTCAATTCCTTTTAATGCATTATTTAAATTTTGAAGCTCATTTATTTTTAAATTTTAGCATCCAATTTGAGCCTGACAGCTATGGTCCACTCAAATGATAATTGTCCTATTATTTATAAAACTGATTTAGAAAATCATAACAAAGATAATGGTTTGTGGACTATTATTCATGGAAAAGTGTACAATTTGCAAGAATTTAAACATCGTGCACCTTGTGGATTACTGAACCTGGAGCAATATGCAGGTATAATTTTAATCAAAAAATATTTTCTTTAAAAATTAAATATAAAAAAATTACATTTAGTTTTTTAAAAATAATTTTTGCTTGATCTTCAGCTATTTATTTTTTGATATGCATAATCTGTATAAAGAAAACAAAGTGTTTATGTCATTGTAGAAAATTAAACTATTGTATAAATGTTTTCAAATTTTTGAAACAGATTTTATAAAGCATGAGAAATATTTTAATAATTGGTTTGTTATAATAAATTTATTATTTGATTTTTGTTAATTGAAAACTTTTTGCCATCTCACTCCATTATACAACTAAACAGCATGATTCTAAAGCTGTCCTTTATGTAACTACTATTGAAAAAATGGTTTTGAAATTTCTTGTTGCTTAAAACCTATTTGACTATGTATTTTTAACTGTTTATGTCAATTCAAATTAACTGCATAAAATGAATGTCTTCAAATTCTGTCCTATAAATACATTTTTAAGTTGCTGCTCTGAGTATTTAACTATTTTTTTTTGTAATTCTTTACTAATAATTTGGGATACTTAAATAAAAAAAAGAGGATTACTTCCTCCAGTTTTTTAAAATTGTTTGGGACAATCTTCAGTATTTCAACAAATTACATGATATTAAAAAAAATTTCATAAAACATTTTTTTATTTTAATTGAAGTTGCAAATAAGTATAGAAAGATTTTTTTAGTATTGTAATATTTTATATAAAATTGCATTACCTAAAAATTATATATTGTTATGAATTTTGTGTAAACTAAATGTAAATATTGTGAATATGTTTGAATTTTTGTGTAAATATTGTAAATAGTTTAATTATATAAAATTATTTGTAATAGATTTGTAAGAAAAGACTTTTCTAAGGGGATTTACAACAGAGAATCCCCATATGTGACTATTTTGGTGATATAGGTGTGTTGGAGACATAATGAGGTTACTAATGGTTTTTACCACAAACTAAAATGTGTAGTAGAAGTTAAGAAATAAAGATTTGTTCTCAGAGAATGTTGAAGAAAGTCCCACAATTGCCTAGAATAAGCATACAGTTTCTGAGTTTGCCCCACCCTCTTTAATGGGATGCTATGCAAAAGACGCAGCTTAAGGAGGGGAATCAGATTAGTTCAGACAACAAGCTACATTAGTTGGCTTAGCTTGAGACAGCATCTTTTCACTCATTGATGTTCATTCTATAGCTTTGCTGATACTGAAATTAGCTGATTAAATTGAATTAATTCACTGTGAATTTGTAGTTTCTGTTGCATATATTTAATACAAGTTTTCGAAGACAATAAAGTCTACATCTTCACATTGTTGTCATATGAGAATTTTTCATAACAGTATTCTGTCTATTCAAGAAGCATTAGGTTACAGAAAGCCTGGATTCTGGCTGGTGCTAATATTAATCAATTGTATTCGAATTTTACTCTACTTTCAATTGTATATTCTTTTATACTAATAAAAGTAGTATAATATATTTGTATTTCCCTGTTTATGTAACTTTTAGTATAAATGTTTATTGTGCAAATGCCTTAAATTTTGCTCTTAAATTACTGAAGCATATACAAGCTTTAAGCAATTGTTTGTGACTATTAATTAAATATAATAACCATGAAAATAATTTCATCCTAAGAAATGTTAAATATGTCAGTATATTTCTTGCATTTGAAATATTTTTTTTACCTTTTCAGACAATCAATGTCAGCATTTATTAGAAAGTATTTACTTATTTAGTTTGATGGTCAATAAAAAATTATTTCTAATTTGGGAATAACAAAAGTTATTTTAGTTTTTATATTTATTTGTATGCATGACTGGTTTAAGTAACATTATTTACTCTCTTTTTTTAATATTTTAGGGAAAGATGCAACTAAAGCTTTTGAGTCAACCAAACACAGTGAAGAAGCCAAGAAGCTAATGAAAACATTTTTTATTGGAAATTACTATGATGTATGATATTTTGTCATATTTAAGATATTAATTTTTTGCATTAATTAATGAAAATTTGACTAAATTATATTAATTATTATAGCTTAAATTTTATTATTGTTTCAGCCTGATGCTGAGCTGTTTCAACGAGTCGATTTTAGTAATTATACTTCATTGATGACTGATTGTGAGCGAACATTAGCATACCTACTTGGATTAGCCACCCGAAATGAGGTCATTGGTCCAGACTTGAAAGCTTGTGAGAATACTTATGCCCAGTGGCTATCTTCATCAGCAATGAGAGGAGGCTTGCAAGTCTATCAACCACCTAATCCTTTTGAAGAAGAAAAAGGAGAAGCACGATCTGCTTCTACAGCTGTTTCTCCAGGTTTTAATTTTCAGATGCTCATTTTTATTGTGGCAATTTTTGTTTCGCATGATATTAAAATTTTTCTTGTCAGGAAAAATATGATAATACTTGGAATTTAGTTATTTAATCCATTGATTACTAATGGAATATATGCTCCATTGGCATAGTATAATAATTTAGACTGAAACACCAGAAAAACTAGTACACCAACCTAATATCATGTACAACCCCACAAACACGAAATGACATAGCCTGGAATGTCATGATTTAACTAATTTGTGAAGATATTCTGTAGGCAGTTCACATCATGATTCCTACAGGGCAGTCCATAAAGCCATGACTGAGAGGCGGTGGAGATCTATTAAGGACAGCACATTTCAAAACATCCCTGATATGGTCAATCATGTTCATGTCAGAATTAGGTGACCAAGACAGGGAAAGAAGTTCAAAAGAATGCTCCTCAAGCCATTCAGTAGCTACTGTGGGGTGGTGCATTATCCTGTTGGAATTGTCCGTCAGAATGCTCACAGGACATGAGTGCATGCAAAGAGTCAGAAAGGATGTTGAAGTACCACTGACCTGTCATGGTAGAGACTACACACACACACACACAGTAACATTTCATGCCAATTGCACATGAACCTTAACCGCACAGAACCTCCACCAACTTGAACAGTTCCATGTAAGCAGGAATAATCCATACATTTCTGGAGTTTTCTCCACACCCATACACAGCTATCTACCTAATGCACTTGGAAATTTGGCTCCTCAGGTCAAACAATGTGTTTCCAGTCATTAAAAATTCAATGATGGTGTTGCCCTACCCTGGTTTGCTTCAGAGCTTTTTGCCGCTGAGTCACCAATGGTATATTATATGGTTTGCAAAAGCCCATACCAATTAGGTTACATTTCATCAGCCACTGACACTGGCTGATGGGCCTGTATTCAAATTTGTAGCAATTTGAGAAATGTTGAGGGGCTCTTTTGTAATTATATTTTTCAGACGTTAATGCTCCTGTTCTATCAAGGCCTTATTCAAGCAGAACCGCTGTTGGAGATTTCAAGTTTTGCCGGAAATTTGGTATTCATAGTACGCCCTAGAAATGGCCATGCAAAAAAAAAAAACCAAATTTCATTTCTTCTTCAGAAGTGCTGTGCTCCATGTCTCTTGCGCTGACGATTATTCCCTTCTCTAAATCTTTATAACCTGTCATTGTAACAGCAAGAATTAATGTAAAAGCCTTCTCAGACACCTGTTGTTTATTTGACAGTATTGTCGACAGACAACTGGACTATCAACAGTATTGTGTTACACCGATTGGTTGAATACCTCCATTATTGCATACTATCTGCTGTACCAGTTTCTCTGATTTCTATTTGTAATACTTGCATTAATTGGACAATCTTGTTCATAAACATCTTTTTTTTCACACAAAAAAAAATAATTTTTTTTTCAGTTACTATCAGCAATGTTTCAAATTATTTTTCAGACTCCTTGAATTTTTTTATTTATGATTTTTTTTTCATGTGGGTTCCTCACAGCCCTTTTTATGGATGTTTTTCTTTTGAATAAAAAGTTAGAAATTCATATCTTTAATATAAAACATTATAATATTTTAGAAATTTATCAATTTATTAAAAAAAATCACTCAATTTGATACATTTTTTTAGTGTCTGGTGCTACTCCAACTGAAGTACACCTTCTGCCAGGTATTTGTGATATGAATGTGCCCACTGATCCAAAGCTGTGTTTCCTGCAAAATATTGCTGAAAATCGATTAAATGAGCCGTTGGTGAAAAAATTCTTGAATTTCACTCAGGAATTTTCTCGAGATCATCATATTGCTATTCATCTTAATTTTCCTGCTGATCATCCTGTTGAGGAAGTTGGGCGGTGAGTTAATTTTCTGCATGTTTTCATTCAAAATATTTTTACTGACTAAATCCAGTTTACAAAAATTTTAGTGCATCACAATGCTTTTCCATACATTTTTGAAAAAAATACAAGGTGTAACTGTATCAATCTATTAAAGTGAACTGAATTAATTTATAAAACATGTAGTGTATCATAATATTTTTCTGTTCTTTCTTCCAAAAGTATAAGGGGCTATCAATAAGTGGTGCACATAGATTTGAACAAAGTAATAAAAGATGCAAAGATGTACAAAACAGAAATAAAAGTATTATCAATTTATTTCTTTTCTAATTTAATCATTTTTTAAAAACTTTATTGTATCAAAATTCTTTTCTGTACTTTCTTGAAAACACTACAAAGAGTTACCAATAGATAGTGAATATAAATTTGAGTGCAATAATCAGATGTAAACAACGAAATGTGTCACATATGCATATCACAGCTCTTGCTATTTGTATATGTGCAGTTTGAGGTTTTCGTACATGTATGGATAAGTTAAAATTGCAATTGTGAAATTCCTTTTTTTATTTTGATACGGTTTTCATGTACTGAAATGTTCCCCAATATATGCTCTACAAAATGGTTTAAATATCTCCAATATCCATTAACTGTTTCTTGAGTTTTTGTAGTTCCAACATACAGATGCTTTCAGGAGACTTCATTTTATACTATGAACAGATGTTTGACAGTATTTTTTTCTATGGTTTTACTGTAATGCTTTTTATTTTTTTACCACATACATTTAATTACTATAAACAATCGATTTTAGATTGCTGATTGCAGTACTTTTGAAGCATTTGGGACTTGGAGAAACATGTGTATCTCTGGCTGAAAATACCAATAGTGTAGTATCACCTTGTATTGAACATGTTTTGAGAATTACTCAGCAAGCCAAGTATTGTCTAATTAAGGTAAACTTATATAGTTTTAACTAATATTTTTGAGTTTGTCTAATTTTTTAAAAAACTTGAATCATATGCATTTTCTTTTAGGCTCGGCAAGACATCAACAGTTCCTACAAAGAAGTATGCAGTCCTGTTTTAGATAGATGTAGATTTTTGTTTTACGAAATACGACCTGCTATTAGTTCTGAAGTGGAAGCCCTCTCTAAATTAAGATTTTATACAGTTGCTCCGAAATGGAAACATGCCATTCATAAATTAATAAAAAATAGGCGTCTTTCTAAAGGTATTGTAATTTATCATATTTCTGAACATTTTGCTGTTGTGGTCTTTAGTGACCAGTTGCATCACTATAAAAAAAGGTTATATTTTCAATTTTGGTTGAATCATTTAGATATTACTTTATGTCCATATTTCTGTCAAATTGTCAGGGAACAAACCTATGTTTTATTATCTTACATATGCTTTATTCATAATGTATATGGAACAGTTTTTTTTAAAATCAATTCCTACTTAGGTTAACAAAGAACATTTTTATTTCAGATTTAAAAATTTTATAATACATATTAGAAATTTCTAATTTTCTATATTATGTATTATTTTAATTCAAAAGTACTTCAAAATGAATCGGAAAAACCGATTCATTAACAATTTTAAAGATTAAATACATCCAACCTTATTAAAATAAACTGAATCATTTGAAATAATCGGCCAAAAACAAGTTAAACCTAACCTCATTAGCATGGGGGAAAAAACAAACTGAATTTGTTATTTATTTGGCAATGGGAAAATGATTTTTGATGAGAAAGTTAGTTTTAATTAATTTATAAAAAAGTAATGTATTAATATTTTTTTAAAAACTGTATTAACAATCAATTGTCACCCACTAAAAGTTTGTAAAAGTGTATTTGAACTTGAGTGGATGAATGAAAAGTATTTTATTAATAATTGAAAATTTGAACTAAATTTTTTTTAATATCAATTTCTTTAATTTTTGAAAAAGGACCTGGAATGTGGTATTGGGGCTTATTTTCAGAGCATAACATTTCTAAAACATCATTTTGGGGCTGAGATCTTTTGTATTTTAGGAAATTATTTAAAGGAAATGTGAATAAAATAAAAACATAAGTTAGTCTTTAAGTATATCAACAGTAATATGAGCAAATTTCTTGTATTTTTATGAAGAAAAAAAATGTCAATGTATTTGGAAAGTTCCATGTTATTGAATAGGAAATATTATACTTTTGAAAACATGCTTGAAAAAACATTGAGAAAAAACCATAACAATTACAAATCCTTAATCCAACCACTTATTTACTTTTTGAGTTTGAATGGGAGCGTTTAATAATATTAATTTTCTTCTTCTCTTGTAATTTCAAGCAGTTATTATTGGAATATAAATTCTTAATTTGTTACAGAGTAGATCTTAATTTGTTACTCTGGCTTATCAAGTCTTAGCCTATTGGCTATGTTTAACCAACTAACTTCAGTATAACTTTTCTAAGGATATAAATTTTTTACAGTATTTAGTTTTATTTTAACAATTTTCTTAGTGACACAAGTAGATTATCTCAATAACATAGAAAATTTGATAAAAAATGAACAGGTTATAGAATGATTGTTGGAAAGTTTTAGAGAATTTCATGAATGAAGTAAAAATGAGTTTTTTTTTCTCTGCAAATTTTCAGAGTTTTTAATGAATCAGATTAGTCAGATGAAGCTAAATGTTATTTTCTTTAAAAAATTTCTAATATTTTGATGTATTTAAATACTCAGTTTGCACTTACAGTATACTTTTATGCATTTTAAAATGCAGAATGTGGTTATAAATATTTTCATCAATATTTAAGTAATGAACGTGCTGCAGTTTTCACAAGGTTTTGTTAATTTTTTAAATTTTGAATCAAATTATCTACTAAACTAGCTTTTCAAAAAACTTGATCAGTTATCACTAACAGGATAAGATCTTAAATTAAAAAAGCATACATAATATATATATTTGCAAAAGGTCGATATTTATTCACAGAAAATTAAACTGTCTTGTTGATAGATTTGAAATAGCTTTGTCTATTAAGAGCTTCTCTATTTCTTCCAAAAACTGTGTAAATATAGAGGGAAAAATGTGAAACAAGCTTTCAATCTAAAGTGGCAGAGTAAATCTATTACTAAGATTTACTCTTTTAACGTGAATCACCCTAGAAAAATTGCATCTTTGGTCACTTTCTGCAAGTTTTCAAAACTTGAGGAAAATGCTTTGTCACATTCTCCATATAGCTCTTATTTGGCACCTTAAAATTTTCAGTTCCTTACAAATTTGACATAAAATAAGGATTATTTTTCTAAAAAATTGCAAACACCACCTTAAGTAATTTTTTGGTCATAAGAAAGGGACATTAAATGAGAGAGTAGGTATAAAAGAGGACAAAACAATATCAAATAAAACAGTGCATGCATTATTGAATAACCAATTATTTAAAAATAGCTCATTAATTCTAAAATATCAAGGATTATTAACGATGCAATATTTCATCATCATATATTTATTAAAAACTATAAGGCAGCTAAGAAATAACATGTGGCATATTTAATATAATATTGGAACATGTGGCATACTTAAAAGATTTGAATTCTGTACTTTATGTATTTTATCAAGGCAATATAATATAAACAATAAAAATCTTTTTGATTTGGAAATGCTTATACTTAATCTTTTAGATGGATTCCATTATTTGTATTAACCCTTCTTTGCATGATTTTTTTAAAAAAAATCAGGGCGATGTAATTAATGCTCTAGATTAAAGGAAAAATATTTTAAAAAATCTTGGTGTAAATAAAAATATGTATTATGTAAAAAACAATATGATGGAAATTTACATCATCATGCATTGTCACATATTTAGCTCAGTACTAAATAAATAAAAAAATATTCTTTACTAAATCTTCTTTATTCTGTATGATAATTAAATTAATTAATAATTATTAATAATAAATTAATTTCCATAAAACAATTTAAAATCTCGCTCATTTTTTCCAGTCACAACAAACAGCGGAATGACAAGTTGTAGGCCTGGTAATTGACAGTGACGTTTGCTATTTTTTGACAACTGCGTTTTTTTGTACGCAATAGTCGCTTAAAAAGTTGCCAGCAACAACAAATTTACAGTACAAGGGTTTTGAGTACGTTTTTTTGTTGACTAAATATTATGATGGAAATTTCCATCATCATGCAAAGAAGGGTTAATTAAATCATACTCGATCTACTTTTTTTCCATATCTTCCCTTCCAATTGTCATAAAAAAGACTAATAAAATTTCTCCAACCGGCTAAAATAGGCTAGATTCTGATAAAATTCATTAGATAAAGTTATCGAAAGTGCCATTAAAAGTCATACAACAAATATAGTAAAAGATCCTTTTCTGATCTTAGCTAGATGGTTGTTATTGTTGTTGTTTATGAACACACTAGAAATAATCTTTCTTTTCATGATTTGCAATTTAAGCTGGTGATTTGATTTAACCCTTCTTTGCATGTTTTTTTCTTTTTTTAAAAAAAATCAGGGTGATGTAATTAATGCTGAGATTAAAGGAAAAATATTTAAAAAAATCTTGTTGTAAATAAAAATATGTATTATGTAAAAAACAATATGATGGAAATTTACATCATCATGCATTGTCACATATTAAGCTCAGTACTAAATAAATAAAAAAATATTCTTTACTAAATCTTCTTTATTCTGTATGATAATTAAATTAATTAATAATTATTAATAATAAATTAATTTCCATAAAACAATTTAAAACCTCGCTCATTTCTTCCAGTCACAACAAACAGCGGAATGACAAGTTGTAGGCCCGGTAATTGACAGTGACGTTTGCTATTTTTTGACAACTGCGTTTTTTTGCACGCAATAGTCGCTTAAAAAGTTGCCAGCAACAAGGGTTTTGAGTACCTTTTTTTGTTGACTAAATATTATGATGGAAATTTCCATCATCATGCAAAGAAGGGTTAATTAAATCATACTCGATCTTCTTTTTTTCCATATCTTCCCTTCCAATTGTCATAAAAAAGACTAATAAAATTTCTCCAACCGGCTAAAATAGGCTAGATTCTGATAAAATTCATTAGATAAAGTTATCGAAAGTGCCATTAAAAGTCATACAACAAATATAGTAAAAGATCCTTTTCTGATCTTAGCTAGATGGTTGTTATTGTTGTTGTTTATGAACACACTAGAAATAATCTTTCTTTTCATGATTTGCAATTTAAGCTGGTGATTTGATTTAACCCTTCTTTGCATGTTTTTTTTCTTTTTTTAAAAAAAATCAGGGTGATGTAATTAATGCTGA
>JAOUZG010031332.1:1420949-1438601 GCA_026289955.1 Argiope argentata
ATATATATATAAGATCAAACATTTATCTTTTTAATGAATAAATAAGATGTTTAGATAAAAAAAAATATCTGGTGCTGGCGGGACTACTTTGTCCGCTACTTTGCTTACTTAAGTAGCGATTGAAGGTCGCGGTACGAACTTGCGACGCTAGGGCCTGTAGCCGAGTAACATAGCCACTATACCAAAAAGTCGACTTCAGTATCGTAGATGTTATCTGACTTATAAAGTTAACGCTACATTTACATGGAGTTTTTTTAAACATAAGGTTATGAATAATGCCGTTTGGATTGTCTTGTTGGTTCATCCATGGTATCAGAGTAAGAACCCTGGTTTTCTCTCTGTTTCGGTGCAGTAGTAGACATGGTGATATTAAAAAAGGATTATTTTTTAAATTCTTATGCAATAACAAATAAAAGTAAGAAATAAATAATATTATGGCCTAATCTAACTAATGAGTGGTATATGACATTTAAAATTATTTATTAGTTTTGAAATACGTACATTCCTAGACAAAAAAAAAAGTTAGTAACTAAACATGCTTGTTTTAGCTACAGAAAAGTAGTGAAACTGACCTATAAATGGGCATTCTTAAACTAATTTGTTTAAGTGTGTATTATTATCTTATAAGAGCTGCATTATAAATTTCATTATATCATAATTTAGGATGAATAATTACCATGATTTCAAAATAAAAATAAATAATTTGTGAATATAGCTTTTTATAAACATGACTTTGCAAGTAGTTTTATTTAACATTTGTAAGAAAAAGATTACAATTTTAATAGTCATTTTAGTTCTTAGTTAATTCATCTTGTATTTTAATGATTCTTAAGTGTGCCAAGATTAATCCATTGATATGAGCTATTATATTTTAGGATGGACCTCCACCTGGAGAAGGAACTGTTATTGGGGAATTAGGTGAAGATGGTTGGATTCGAGTTCAGTGGGAAACTGGTTCTACTAATTCATATCGAATGGGAAAGGAAGGAAAATATGACTTAAAACTGGCTGATCCCTTGCCTTTACCTCAGCAGGAATCTTTGTCTGACTCGGAGGAAGACGACTGTAAGATGTTATTATTTAAATATTTTTTAAATTATGAATTTTTCATTTATTCAGGGAATACAGGGTGTTACAAAACTCAAATCACACTCATTTTAAGCAGTGGTGGAATGCTTGAAATAGAAGTCATTGACGAACCATTATAGTTTTTGAACAAGAATGAAGTTTTAAGGTGCCAGATGTTTGTTTCTTTATGTTGAAATTACTAATCATTAGTATATCAGAGGGAATAAAAGAAAGGTATTAAAATGTATGCTTTTATGGGAATTACTACAGAAATCAATCAAAAGTGTCTCCCCCAATTTTTCACAGAAAATTGTGGAAACATGAAGTAAAATCATGATTGAAAAAACAGAACAACATTGTATTAAAAAAAGAATTTCTTTATTATCAGGGTTAGTTCCTCTTTTTAGATTCAGATGGCAGCACATTTGCATTGTATTGAAAATGATGCAGAAAAGATTTCTTGTTTGCTTGGCAGTCAAGAAAAGTAGATGTTCACATGTAGTGTGAGCGATCAGTAGCTCACAAGGAAAAGCAGAGCAAATTTATTTTAACGAACAAGCAGAAACACAGTGAATTTTCTGTGAAATTAGTAAATTATGAAAAAAATAATTTTTAAGTAATGAGATATAATATTCAAACCATAAATTGGAATTGTTTATTTGACATTATAGAAAATTAAGTGAGTGACTTGGTGAGAATAAAGGAAAGACTAATGAAGAAATTATTTCCTGATTTTTCGTACAAAGAATATTCTATTTTTTACAAATAGGAGTGCCTTGTATGTGCTCAAGAAAGGTGCAGAAATATTTCATTAGAGCGATGTCTTCTATATTCAATATAGCATTAATATTTCTGTTTAGAAATTGTCATACTTCCTATAAGGAATATAAAATTAAACTAAATGTAATACACTGAAAAAAATGTGCCCTAAATTAATAAAAGGATTGTGGGAAACAGAAGGTAAAAATGACATATGTTTCCCTGGAAGGTTTAATTGCTTGTTCATAAATGTCTGGTTCTTTTGAAGATTTCTATTGAAATAAGAATCTGTGAAACAGCTTTTTTCATCTTATTAATTTTTATACTAAAACGCTATTAAAGATTGCAAGAAGAATACATAACTGTTTATGTAAAAAATTTTCTATGTATAAAAATATGATTTGATATACAGAAATAGCTATTTATAGAAAATCCAATATATGTGGAAAGTTTCACTTCATACCACACAAACTTCTTTGTATCTCAAATGGGAGAGCATCAATTATCAGAAAAGCTTACTGTAAAAAATTCTTAATTGTTTTTTAGTTTTCTATTTATATAATTGGGTATGATGTTTTTATCTGTTAGATAAGATGTGTAGTTGTAAATTTTATTTGATTAAGACTTCTAAGACTTCAGTAAAGTTATGCAGTCCGTAGAGTAAACTATGTGTATATATTGGTACACTACATTAAATTCTCCAGTCTTAATAGAAGATTGTTATACAAGATTCATTATCGTTCTGTCAATTAAAAACCTACTAGTATAAAAAGAAAAAAGAAAGAAAATTTAATATGGCAGTGATTGAAATGTATTGATAAAGAAAAATGGTTGACATAACATTATACAAATGCTTCATGATTGAAATTTTTTTTAATGCCAAGTTTACGTTAGTGGGCCATTTTGACTCCTTTAAATATTATAAGAAAAATTACAAAGTTTGAATATAGAAAATATATTTTGATGTCTATTTTCTTCAAATGTGTTAAAATATTGTAATTCTCTATGTGGTATACTTATCTTTAAGAATATGCGTCAGTTTGATGTGATCATAAACCTAGTATTAAAAAACAATAACAAACACACCCTGGAAACAATAGCATATTACAATGAGGCTAAATTTGCTGTTGACATATTTTACCAATTGGCATGCAATTACACCATCAAGGCAGCATCTTTTTGATGGCCTCTCTAGATGTTTTTCGAGACTAAGAGGGAATCTTATACAAGAATGTATGACATCAAAATTATCCTAAAATATTTTTTATTTCAGTTGTTCTATAAACTTGCAAAAGGAAAGGAGAAAAAATGCAGAAGCAGAGATTATAATCACTCATCACCTAGTACTTCTCAAAAACCAAAAGGTTACCAAACTGACTTTTTAAAAAGAAACAGAAGCAATAAAACTTGTAAAATATGCCAAAAGACTATTTGCAGAAAGTGTAGACTCACAATTGAGTATTTGTGTAAAAGATGCACGAAATGAATATAAAATATTGAAATAAGATATACAAAAAATTTTGAATAATGAAAACTTTCTATTAATAGATATCTCATATTTTTATTTTTGTACTTAAAATGTAAAATTATATTGTCTTCTAAGTGGTTGGTTTCCCCCCCCCTTCAATTATGCAGTCATTCATACATCCAATTGATGTTTGCTGTAGAGATAGGTTAATAACTGTCTGTAAATCTAGTGTTAATATACAAACAATAAAAGATATCTGTGTGAAGCAAACAGTTGAAATTAAAATAAGTAGAGTCGAGCAGACTTTCATATTGTCTTATAAATTTCGATGATATTCTTGCAATATCTCCTTTTTCTATTTAATAATAAAGTAACCTTTTTATCAAATATTCATGCCATTAAAAATCTTATATTTGCAGCTTCTTCAGATGTATATCAAGCAGGTCAGCCTGTTCTTCTTCTTCATGATTCCTGTCTTCTGCTTCTCAAAAATTTGTCATTATATATGGGTTTATTTGCTAACAATGTTCCTAAGCCAGCAGTTAATTCCTTAGCAGGACTTTTAAGATCAATTCTCAATACTATTTTTGGAGACACTCAAAGTAAGATTTTCATATTTGAAGGAATAGTAATTTTGTTTAAACTTAAATTGGTGGAGCAATTCATTTTAAATATTTAATGATATATTTATAAATAATTACAGCAAATAATTATGCTCAATTGAGTTTAATAAAAAGAATTGTTGAAATTTTAAAAAGATTATTTGGTTTTAACAAAATTCATTGATGTTTTATCAGTGATACCACAGAAATAGAGCTCAAAAATACAAAAAACAATTTTCTTTTGATTTCAAAATTTTTTCTTTTTGAACGATGTTCTGTGGGGTCAAACATTATCTAAATTTGTAAGGGATTTATGTGTGTGTGTATGCATGCGGTTTAATACTCGATTTTTTTTTTTTAATTGCTCAGTAGAAGTTGCGAAAAGGCGATATTTAAAAATCTTCAATGTTCATTATTTATTTACCTTATACAATAATGATTGATATTTCATTCTAAAACTTTTTTCAGAATGTTATTTCAGATAATTATTTGGATAGAATTTTTTAAAAAAATGATTATAGCAGAAAATAGTTGATACTGAATAAGCAGTATATTACTTTTGTCAAAGTAATATGAAATAAAACCAATATCTGAGTTTTTATTTTAAGATCAAATTGATAGTTTACCATGAAGAAAGTCTATTAATTGATCGTTTGCTGATACTGGGTTTTAATTTTATTGTAAATGCTAGCTTTGACCCACGACTTCATATGTGTTGGAATTTTGATGTGTATGTGTGAGAACTGACAGTGTTATCACAATTTAAAATGTTATTAACCCATGTCATTACGGTGCTGTTGAAAACAGAGTCTGATATGATATAATCAAGAAACTTGTAAATCATTGAGAAACATAGAGGAAATTTTCAAAATTTACTTTTATTCCAATATTGTCAGTCTGGCCAAAACAAAATCAAAACCATATCCATTGAAAATAAAGGTGTCAACAATCAGAACACTCTGTGCATGTATGAATTTTCAATTTCGATTTGGGCAACACAAATGCGTGAATTTTCTACATCAAAACGCTAAGAAAATAAGCAAAATTGTTTAAAATAACTGGTCAAAAACGCAATAAGCCTAACCCCATTATCATGGTACCATTACCATTACTCATTTGGTGGTGAAGAAGGGAAGATTTTTGAAGTAAAGTTAGTTATTAATTAATAAAAAAATAACCACTTTATTAAATGGAATAATTAATATCTTATGACCGATTCTAGACTATAAATCTATTTCTGTGCTAAATTTCATCCAATTTCGTTCAGCCGTTCTAGTGTGATTGACTAACATAACCCATCCATCCAAATTTTTGCATTTATTATTGTAGTATAGATTAGACAGAAATAACTGAAAATTGCCAAAAAGACAGCCAATTATCTATCTTAAAATTCATTGAATAAAAGCAGTAAATACACTAAAATTTGGAGTACCATCTAATAAAAAAGTAAACAATTTTGTCATTGTTTTTTTGTATTGTATCTATCATCAGCCTCTCTTTTTCTCAACAAATATAAATCCTACATTAATGGATAAAAAATGAATGGATATAGTTTTTTATCAACTTCTTATACAACATATTTAGTTAATTTTAAAATTCTTAGCTAGTTAAAAATATAAATTTAAAGGAAAATTAAAGAATTACTGCCATAATTAAATGAAATAAGTAACACCTTTTTCAAACATTTTCTGAAGCAAACTCATATAAATTACATAATTTATAAAAAATATCTGTGATTAATTTAGTTATTTTTATAAGTTGACTTAATTCAAATGAATGATTAAGAAATCAACCATTTGCTCAATATATGGCAGTAATAGACAAATTTAAAATTAATCTATCTGAAATCAAATATTATACATAAAGAGATATTAAAAATACATTCATAGCAATAAACTGCCTTTGCTATAGTTGTGTATTATTTTACAAATCCATATATTATCAATTTTTACTAATAATAAAGACAAATGTGGGTGTGGGTGTTCACAGATGAGATAGAATGTTTTGACCGAAAATACTAGAAGGGCAAAAATGAGCACTCTGTATTGTTTAAAAAAAATTTGAATTAGAATTTTAGTTAAAAATTATGGCAAATGCTGATGTTTTTATGAAATTGTTTTTTAATGACACTAATTTTAAATTGTTTTTTAATGACATTAATTTTATAGCTGTGCAATTTGCATGGTGTTGTTTTTGTGGATGAGGATTCTGACCTCAACGAAAATCCGTAGGAGAAAAATAAAAATTTCATTATCTGCACGAACATCTCAAAAAATCAGCTTTTAATAATGTGTTGACATTTCATTTACAAAAGCTCTGATTAAAAAAATAAGTTAATGACTATAGTCAATAAAATCTAGAAAAATGAGCACGTGTTTTTATGAAAGGAAATAAATAGGAAATGTGATATTTTTGTAAACAATCAATGTGAGACAAAGTTTTTTATGATCGTTTGTGATACTAAAGTGACTCATTCGATGAAACAATGAAAATGAATAAAAATATAATTTAACGTCCACAAGCACGTGGCGCTTGGCCGTTCAAGAAATGATGTCCTGATATGATACATTGAAGTATGCATAGCAGATTTCATTTTATAAATTTTTTATTAAGTATATATTTTCTGTTTTTCCCCAGCTCCCAGAAGTGCTGCCAATTGGCTCGCTCTTGAACAGCACAAGGAATGGGCATCTCTTAGCTTTATACGAGCCACTGCATGCTCTTCTGCTATGTGTCAGGCACTCAGTACGACATCTTGGATGATATTATTAATGAAAATTATTGCTGCTCCACAGCCTTTGACAGGGTCTCAGCTAATTACAAAGGTATGTCAAACACTAGATTTAATGCTGTAAAAAGAAACATATAATATCTGAAAATCCAAAGCTTGGGTAATTATGACTAGAATTTAATTGATGATTCTAATACATAATATTTTTCTAAAATTGTTTCTTTAAAAGACTAATTTTTATATGTCTATAAATGCTTTCACATATTAATTCTTTGTGAAACTTGCATACTTTTTATTAAAATTATTAATTACTTTTGATAAAATAATTTGAATATCATGTGTGTTTTTCTCATTTTCTTGATTATTATAAACTAATTGCCTGCTTATTTTCTGGGTATTGTTTTTGATATAATTATATTTATATTGCTTAGATATAATCTCATCTTGATTATTCCATCATATTACCAGACATCAAAGCCATGTTATTTTGTTTTATGCTCTTTTTGATGTGTGAACGAACTTTTCTAATGGTGATCAGTACTATGATATTGCAGCGGCCAAACAGGCGAGAAATGACTGTTTGTTTCGCTAACTGGCAATAAGCATAAATCACATCCAGTGAAGATAAACTTCGTTCTTCAATGAATACAAATGTCTCACTTCCTGATTTCACCGGCCTACTCCAAACTTCTGTCTCGCACGGTTCGATGGATATAATTGTATCATCACTTATATTTGTTTAATGCTTAATTACATTATATATTTTTTATTTATACAGCTGGCAGTCTTTCATTAATTGGAAATGTATTAATATTTTAATTTAGAGTAAATTTGGTGGCGCATGTTAAATCACCCTCCTGAATATCTTAAAACTATTGAAAAACATAATTATTTAATTAATCTATTTGTTGTGAAACGAAGTGAAATGTAACCGCCACCAGGCGGCGATGCTGTGACGTCAGCCTGCGAGCTGCGCATTTGATCAGTATGGATTGTGATCTCATCTGAGCTGTATGGTGTAACTGTGTCGTCCTTTGTCAATAAACGTTATGTGTTTAAAAACCCTTTGAACTTATTTTGACTTAAGTACCCCGCATCTGGTAGATGCAGACCTGTTTGATTTTGAAAGAGTCTATGTTTAGATTTGGTTTCCGAACATAGTGGCGTCCGCGACAGGATTGGGTACTTTTGATTCGAATTTTTCCGAATTTGATGACAATGGATTTGGCACAGTTAAAAACACAACGAAAATCGTATCGTACTTCGTTTACGATATGTGCGAAAAAGCTTGAAGAAGAGCTTTTGAAAGAATTACCTGATCTGAAAAAACTTTCGATTTTGAAGTCGCAAATTAGCGATAAATTTCAACGTTTGGAAACTTGCCAAACGGAACTTACGAACCGAATTTTGGAACTGGAAGATTCTGAAACTGCTTACGAAGAAGACTTTCTATCAGCTGAGGAATATCGGGATGCTTATTCTGAACTTAGTTCTCAAGTCGAACAAATGTGCTTACAAGAAGTTAACGCTCACGAATCCCCCGAAAGACGCAAATTTAAACTCCCGAAAATTGAGCTGAAGAAGTTTAGCCGCGACTCAAAAGAATATCTTACCTTCTGGAGTCAATTTAAAAAAATCGATGAAGACCCAAGCATTCCGAACGAAGACAAATTCCAGTATTTACTGCAAGCTGTCGTGCCAAAAACGAGGGCAGCTCGTGTAGTGGAAAGCTTCCCGGCTACAGCTGAAAATTATCCAAAGGCCATTACTCAGCTGAAGGAAAGATTCGGACGAGAAGACTTACTCGTTCAAATATACGTGAGAGATTTGCTATCCATGGTGATGAAAAATGCGGCCTCCGGACGTTCCAAAACTGACCTTCCAGCTTTATATGACGAACTGGAAGGGAAAATACGAGCCCTAGAAAGCTTAGGACGTACTCAGGAAAAATATGGTGAATTCTTGTGCCCCCTAGTGGAGTCCTGTTTGCCAGAGGAAATTTTATTGACCTGGGAAAGGAGTCGGAATCAACATAGCCAGTCAGAGACTAAAGACTTACGAACTTTAGAGGCCTTAATGAACTTTTTACGCCAAGAAGTAAAAGGTGAAGAAATGATCAACCTAGCCAGAGCGGGATTCGGGCCCCAGCCAGGTTATCGTAGAAGAGATAACTACCGAGTCCATAATGAACAGTTACAACCGACTGAATCAACTGCATCAGCGTTGGTAAGTCTTCAAACGCAAGGTAAGAAGGTTCAAAACTGTATTTTTTGTGACAAATTACACCCTAGTGAGAAATGTTTTTCAGCTAAGAAAATGTCATTAAATGATAAAAAATTAAAGAAAAAAGGTGCATGTTTTTCTTGCTTAAAAAAATCTGGCCATCTAAGTAAATTTTGTAATGTTAAAAACCAATTGAATTGTTCTCATTGCAATAGCCATCATTTTGATTTAATGTGTGAAAAAAATAATGAATCTAAATGCATTGCTCCTAAATCTGAAAATGATCCCACGGCTTCTCTCTCTAACTGCAGCAAAAGCAAAACTATCTTTTTGCAAACACTTTGTATATTCATTCGATATCTAGATCAGCAGAAATTAATCCGTGCTGTTTTAGATTCTGGTTCTCAATCGAGCTTCATAAATGAAAACATCGTAAATCAGCTCAACATTTCCCCTTTGAGAACCGAAACTATGATTCACGCGTTATTCGGCGGGAAAGAAACTAAACCAATTAGTCATGATGTATTCCCGGTCGAGGTTAGTAACTTCGACAAAACTTTTTCTTGCAGTTTTGAAGTTCTCTCTGAAAAAAGAATTTGCGGATTTATTCCTATGATTGAGAATAAAGATATTATAAACGGATTGGAAAGAAAGAAAATAGATTTCTCGGATTCTTATCGAAATGAAACGGAAATTAATCTTTTGATCGGCGCAGATGTTTTAGGAAAAATATTGACTGGAAATGTTGTTGCATTAGAATCTGGTTTAACTGCCGTTGAAACGAAACTTGGCTGGACTGTTTTTGGAAAGAGTTCTTATGAAAATGATAATATTTTAAAGACATTCTCAATGCATTCCATGACCTTTCCAGTAAATAAACTTTGGCAACTCGAAGTTTTGGGTATTTCTAGCCCCATCGACTCGGAAAGGAGAAAAGGCGATTTTGATTTAAAAGAATTTAATGACAAAATGAAAATTCTTCCTGATGGAAGATATGAAGTTGAACTTCCTTGGAAATCGGATTCTAGGAATTTACCTAGTAATAAAGAATTAGTCTGGAAAAGACACGAAAAAATGATGAGCAAATTTGGAAAAGGGGAATTCTTTTCAGATTACAAAAAAGTATTTGAGGATTGGGAAAATTTGAATATTATTGAACGTGTGCCAGATTTCGAATTAGATAAAGATTGTCATTATTTATCACACCGGCCAGTGATTAAATGGGAAAGCCAAACTACAAAAATTCGCCCGGTTTTTGACGCTTCTGCTTTTGAGCAAGGGAAACCATCTTTGAACGAATGTTTGTTGAAGGGAATTAACCTAATAGAATTAATACCAGATATTCTCGATCGATTTAGAATGTATCCAATTGGCCTTAGTGCAGATATTGAGAAGGCGTTCTTAATGTTATCTGTTGCACCTAAAGATAGAAATTTTCTTAGATTCTTTTACCCTTGTAATGAAAAAGTGATTTACAGGCATTGTAGAGTTGTTTTTGGTGTTTCTTCGAGCCCATTTTTATTGAATGCTACAATTATGCATCTTCTTGAAAGTTGTACAGAATTTTATGATGTTGTGCAGAAACTCAAATGCTCTTTTTATGTTGATAATTGTTTAACTGGAGTTTGTAGTATTTCAGAGGCTGAGAATTTTATTGAAAAAGCAAAAATCATTTTGTCTAAAGGTTGTTTTAATTTGAGAAGCTGGGAGAGCAATGTGAAGTGTAAACATATTAGTAAACATTCTGGAAATACTTCTGTTTTAGGTATAATATGGAATTTAGATGAGGATACTTTGAAATGTAAAGTTGATTTTGGAATTTTATCTTGTGAAACTAGAGTAACGAAGAGATTTATTTTGTCAATTGTACAAAAGTTTTATGATCCTCTTGGTATGTTGACACCTTCCACATTGGTCCCTAAACTTATATTACAAGATTTGTGGAAATCTCATTTTTCTTGGGAGGATGAATTGCCTTTAAATGTTACTGAAATGTTTTCTAAATGGTTAAACGAAATGTATTTATTGAAAGAGGTATCCCTGCCTCGTTTTATGAACTTTAACGAAACATCAGAATTACATGTGTTTGTAGATGCATGCAAGGGGGCATATGCTGCGTGTGTCTTTGTTAGATCATATGAAGAAGGTGAAATTAAGGTTAGGCTCATTCGCGCTAAGAACAGAGTGGCTCCTTTAAAATCTTTTAAGCATTCCAAGATTAGAATTGATGGCTTGCTGCATCGGAGCCAGACTTGTTAATTCTATTATCAAAGCTATCGGTACAATAGGCATTAAAGTCACTTTCTGGTCAGATTCCACTGTTGCTTTGTGGTGTATTCAAGAATGGGGTGACTGGTCTGTTTTTGTTGCTAATCGCGTTAAAGAGATCAGAGAACTAACTAACGAGTATTCTTGGCGACATGTACCAGGAAATATGAATATAGCAGACATTCTGTCGCGTGGATGTTCACCACAACAAATGCTAAAATCGAGATGGTGGGAAGGACCATCGTGGTTAAAAGAGAACCATGAATTGTGGCCTTTTACCAGCATTGTTTGTCAGCCTAAGGAAGTAGATATTGAGAGGAAAAAGTCTAAATCTGTTAACATGAATCTAACCGAAGACACACACCCTTGGTATGCTGAAAGAATATCGGATTACAATAAAATGATTAGAGTATTTGCTTGGATATTGAGATTTGTGAAGAACTGTAAGGTTAAAGACAAATGTAAAATCTCTGAACTTTCTCAATCAGAAATTGAATATGCTGAGAAGAAGTTAATTATTTTAGTGCAGAGCTATCTCTCTGATGTAAAATCTTCCAATTTGATTGAAACTTTCCTTGACAATGAAGGTATATTAAGAGTAAAAACGAAAATAATTAACCGGAATGATGAAAGATTTTTTCTGTACCCAATATTATTACCTGAAAAATGTGTATTTACTAAACTTTTAATTAAATTTGTACATATAAAAAATTGTCATGCAGGAATTCAAATGATGCAAAGCCTATTAAGAGAAAGATATTGGATCATAAGGTCTAGGAAAGCTATTAAAAATGTGTTGCATGATTGTGTAAAATGTAAACGTTTTAAAATAAAATCTATGTCAAGCGAACCCACACCTTTACCACCAGATAGAGTAACAGATTGTGCGCCTTTCGAAATTGTGGGAATAGATTTGGCAGGGCCACTGTTTTTAAAAGATAAAGAGAAGGTTTGGGTAGTTCTTTTTACTTGTGCGGTCTATCGCGCCATTCACCTTGAACTTGTAAATTCTCTATCTTCTGACTCTTTTCTTTTGTCTCTAAAACGATTTATCGCAAGACGTGGCAGGCCACGAACAATTTATTGCGATAATGGGACCAACTTTCGGGGAGCTTCCAGTGATCTCGCAAAATTGAATTGGAATAAAATTCTAAAAGAAACGAGATTTCCTAAAATATTTTGGAAATTTATTCCTCCTACCGCAGCTTGGTGGGGAGGCTGGTGGGAAAGGTTGGTTCGCACTGTAAAGGATTTGTTAAAACGCACTTTAGGAAAATCAGTTTTAGCTTATGATGAACTGTATACTATAATTTGTGATTGTGAATCCATTATCAATTGTAGACCTTTAACATATGTATCAGAAAATGCAGAAGAATTGATTCCTCTTACACGTAGCATGTTCCTTATTGAAAACAAAAGCTCAAACACTGAGGATATTGAGGAGTTAAATTCGAAAGGTTTCAATAAAAGAAAACAATATCGCAACAATTTGTTGCAAGACCTACGTCAGCGCTTTAGAAAGGAATACCTTGGCCAACTTGTGCAAAAACATAATGAAAAGCATTCACGTAGTCCTCAGGTTGGAGAAATAGTTTTAGTGGGTGATGATAACAAAAAGCGTTTGTTTTGGGTTTTGGCGAGAATTATCGAATTGATTCCAGGGCGAGATGGGAAAATTCGGACAGTTAAACTTAAAACGCAACATGGGACAGTTTTACGTCCTATACAGCGAATTTATCCCTTAGAGATTTATTCAAATATATCTATTCATAGGGAACCTGTTGGTGAGGAATCTAATTCTCAAGATGTATGTCATAAACTCAACAAATCAGCACCTGCTGCTGCTGATGTAATTGTAAGAAAGTACACCTCCTCTGGCGGATGTGTGAAAGCACCTGAGAGACTCGATCTCCTGAATAATGTTTGTTATGCACTTGAGACTCTTGTCGAGTCTCAAGGGGGGGAGGATGTTGTGAAACGAAGCGAAATGTAACCGCCACCAGGCGGCGATGTTGTGACGTCAGCCTGCGAGCTGCGTATTTGGTCAGTATGGATTGTGATCTCATCTGAGCTGTATGGTGTAACTGTGTCGTCCTTTGTCAATAAACGTTATGTGTTTAAAAACCCTTTGAACTTATTTTGACTTAAGTACCCCGCATCTGGTAGATGCAGACCTGTTTGATTTTGAAAGAGTCTATGTTTAGATTTGGTTTCCGAACATTATTATTTAACTTTCGAAATACTCTAATTTCACTTTTTAATCTTGTAAACTACACAAATATTAAACAGAACCATTTTTTCTTAGCTTTCAATAATGAAAAATTAAATCATGCCATGAAATATTTCATAAAACAGTGAAAATGAAAATTAGGTGTGAAACTAACTGTAAAAAAATTCTAAAAAGTATTGATTATTAAATTAATATCATTAAAAGGATAATTAAAAAATATTTAAATAGCGTAAAATTCCTTTTTGTGCAGTAATATTTTAAGAAGATATATAAAAACTGAAGAATTCAGTTTAATTTTTAACTAAGAAAAATTCTAAATAAAAAAATTTAAGTAAATTTTAGTATGCACATTTCTTTTCTCTTAGATATATATGTGTCATATTTGTTAGTTGTAGATTAAGCAGCCTGACTTATAGAAGACTAACAACATCCACATGCATTTAATTATATTTTGGTTTCATATATTTGTTTTCACTCACTGAGCATTTTGTGTTTTAGGTGCAAGCCTTGCGATTATTGAAAACCATACTTTCTTCTTGGTCGTTAAGTTTTTCAGCCGATCGATTCAGGCACACTGTGGAACAGTTTTTTGAATATTTGGGCATTGTGCTGCTGGCCTGTTACAGAGACCCCACCTTACACCCAATAGGTATGATTTTCACACGAATTAGTTTTTTAAAAGTTGATTTAGTTTTTCATGTCTCTGGGTCCTTATTTCTTTGAGGAGTTGACGTCTGCAGGCCCAATAACATGCTCCATCACTGGGCGGCGCTATGCATCGATGTCGCAAAACGAAATTATTCCAGCTCTACAATAACATCACTACCTTGATCACACAATTTTTATACAAGATGAAGCTCCCCCACACATTGCATTTGTATTAAGAACATTCCTAAAACACATTTTACAGAAGAATGTATCTTCAGCCGACTCTTTACTAATGTATGGCCTTCCCGATCTCCTGACTTGAATCCATGTGATTTTTGGCTTTGGGGCATTTGAAACATTTGGTAAGTCGCGAAAATCCCATAATGTTACCTTATCTTAAAGACAGCATTTCACGCCACGTGTGGAACATTTCTCAAAACACACTTTGGTCAACTGCGGAACATAGCATCCTGCAATTTCACATGGTATCTGAAAATGATGGCCATCATGTGGAACATGTGTCCTTATAATTAAAAAAGTGTAACATTTGTAAAATTAATAAAAAATTTACTAAACTCTGTGAGCAAAACTGATAACCAAATGCGTAATTACTTAAAAATGATTAAACATTTGTAAAATATGTATGGCATTTATTAATACAACGCCCTCTGGTGACATTGTTAACTTTTTTTTGCAGAAAAAAATTCCCGTCCCTCGACTATGTCCTCCACAAAATTTCAGATTTTTCTGATAAATGTTTCCACTTGTAAACAATTTTAAAGTAAGGTACTTTAATTATGATGACCCTGTAATTGAATTCTCATCCCAATAATTGCTTGAGTTTCACTGAATGCTTGTTCTTCCTTGGACTTATTCAACTAATTCAACACTGGTTAAACTGTTACAATATAATTCATGCCAGCTTGATTTGCTGGTATTTTATAGCTCCAGGAATGGAGCACAGAAGGTTTTCAAAGAATCAACATAATTTGCCACCTGTTGGTCCTATTGACAAAATTTCTAAATATTCTAACATCTATTTTGTTGCCAAATTCATTGTCAAATCTAAGGACCATTGGGCTGGCATCTGGTCAGCATCCAGTAGATCTGCCTGTAAAAATATTGTTACGTTTTTAGCGTAGCAGGTTCGGATTGAATGGACTTTACTTGAGGACAGCACAAACAAATTTATTTACAGGATAATCGATAAAGTAAAATTTCTGATAAACACAATCCAGCAGTCAACAGTCACTTACAGCGTAAATACAAGCTTTACGCACAATAAACCCAGACTGCAAAACAGCTATCGTATAGCACAGCAACAGTAAATCACAGCGAGCTCAATAATAAAACGTAAACACAGCTCACTAATCCTCTAGTCCAGAGAGATGCTTCTCTTCCAGGAAAAAACTCTCAACTAACTCACTCACTCACTCCGGCTACTCGTCCCTTATATAGACGAGGAAGCGCGTGCACCGAAATTTCTCAAAACAGTATGCTCGATCCAGAGGCTACTAGACTATTCCTTTTGCCAAACCACTCAAGCTAGCATGAAGCTCCTCGCCAAACGTCGCCATCTTTGGCGAGTTTTTGCGGCGCTCGCCCGCTTGTAACAATATTTTTCCCATGCTGGTACTAAGTATGCCAGGAAGCGATTTTACTGATTTGTAATGATATCTTTCTTTGTTTTCGAAAATAAAACTTTATATTTGTCTGTGTTCAAAGCATTAAAAAAATGCAAACTATTTCTTAAATGTTTTATATTTGTTGCATAGATATTATAATACTTAAAATTAATTCTAAATTAAGCAAATATCTTAAAATTTTTCATTAAAAAATGGTCTGTTAAAACATAATGAAGTTTGTAATGTACTTTTGTATGTAAATGAACAGTTTAATCATCAAAACAATTGCATGATATATACAGGATATTCCAAATGGATGGTTATTTACAAATTTTAAGTGTGGGTCAAGAAGCCATGATTATTACATATATATAACCTATCAATACCTTAACGTTTTAACATGAGCAAAGGAATAATGGTGTAACAACTGTAGGGATAAAGAGATTATCAATATCTTATACACAATTTTAGGGCATCAAATATATAAAAGATAATACATTTGTTTTTTTTAAGGAATAAATAAATAAGATATGATGCTATGATCTTGGTGCCACTGAATAAAAGGAATAAAGCATGGGTCATCACTTAAAAAATATCTTCATTTGGTTGGCTTGAATTTTAAATATTAATATCAAGATTATTTTCTTAATCATTCTTATTTTTCAGCATTTTTAGGATTTCAAGAAAGTACTTGCATTCAACATTTTATAAAGGATCACAAAAGACTTATAAAAGACACAGTTAATTCTAATTCATATTTTAACCTGTTACCTGGGCATGACAAAATATTTCAATGCAAAACAAATTGAATATAAGTTAATTATCTGGCTAACAAGTTAAAGTGCCTATTAAAACATGATGGTTATTAATATTTAATATTTTATTTTATTTTTACACATTTATCATTTATAAATTTTTGAGGAAACTCTCTGGTAATTGTTATTCATAAACTTAAATTATCGAATCTTATCTCTTTTTTAATATTTTATATCTGTATTTTAGTTTTAGTAAAAGTACTATCCAGACTTTCAAATTGACTTCAAAGAGGGAATTTATTTTAAACTTGTTAACTTTAGTGATCAACTTGTTCACAAACACTAGTGTGACTGATTTATTTTTTAATTAAATATTTTATGCATAATTTTAATTATAATCAAACTGTAATCTTAATGTACTGTTCTGTTGCTGCACTTACTTTGTGTTTTGTCTATATAGACAACCATATTGAATTTTATTCACATGATATAATTGTCTATATTATTTTATTGCCCAATGCTAATTCCAACTTTTTTTTGTATCTCATAGCATTTTATTTCAACATTAAAATAATGTAACATATTTTACATCCAATAAAATGTTAACAGAAATATGTAGAAATATCATGTTAATGAGGTTAATTGTAAAAATAACAATCATAAGCAGGCAGCTAATTAGATATTGTTACAAATTTGTAAATATTTTGACAAATCAGATTTTATGCATTAGTGCCAGCTAGCAAAGGATTGGCTTCTCTGTTTGCTGGGTTGCCACATGGTGACCAATCAGACAACTTTATCGCCAATTTGGCAAGATATTTTGGCAATTTTGGTGACATTTCATGATTTTGGAAGTGCAGGAAATGCTCTTGCACTGTTATTTTGAGATTTTCTGGAAATCAGTTTATGTTACTTATGTTATATCTCGCCAAGGCTGGGTATAAACTGGATGTATCATTGTGTAAGGAGAGAGACAAGTTCATTGAGAGAATCTTCACTTGTGATCTGATCATCTGAGTCTTTTTGAAGTCTGTTATTTTGCGACTAGTTACAATTGAATTATGCTGTACTCGAGTACTTATTTTTAATATTTAGTTCATGTAAAGTTCTGAACTTTCTGGGATTCTAGATTTTTAAAAGATTGTTTCTTTATCTACTAACAAATCAAAGTAGCCCCCAATTTATAATAATATATATTTCTACTATTTTAGATTTTTAAAAAAATTGTTTCTTTATCTACTAACAAGTCAAAGTAGCCCCCAATTTATAATAATA
>JAOUZG010031332.1:1438611-1471048 GCA_026289955.1 Argiope argentata
GCTTCTTTATCTACTAACAAGTCAAAGTAGCCCCCAATTTATAATAACATATATTTCTACTATATTTCAGATTTTTAAAAGATTGTTTCTTTATCTACTAACAAACCAAAGTATCCCTGAATTTATAATAATATATCTTTACTAAACATACTTAATACCTTAAAAGGAAGAATGTAATAAAATAGAAAGTAGAATTTACTATGACTTAACCCTTCTTTGCATGATTTTTTCTTTTTTAAAAAAAAATCAGGGTGATGTAATTAATGCTCTAGATTAAAGGAAAAATATTTTTAAAAAATCTTGGTGCAAATAAAAATATATATTATGTAAAAAACAATATGATGGAAATTTACATCATCATGCATTGTCACATATTTAGCTCAGTACTAAATAAATAAAAAAAATATTCTTTACTAAATCTTCTTTATTCTGTATGATAATTTAATTAATTAATAATTATTAATAATAAATTAGTTTCCATAAAACAATTTAAAATCTCGCTCGTTTCTTTCAGTCACAACAAACAGCGGAATGACAAGTTGTAGGCCTGGTAATTGACAGTGACGTTTGCTATTTTTTGACAACTGCGTTTTTTTTGTACGCAATAGTCGCTTAAAGAGTTGCCAGCAACAACAAATTTACAGTACAAGGGTTTTGAGTACCTTTTTTTGTTGGCTAAATATTATGATGGAAATTTCCATCATCATGCAAAGAAGGGTTAATAAAAAAAAGTAGAATAGGCATTCTCTTGAACTATTTTTGAGAACACACACAATTAAAAATATGTATTGATAATGAAAACAGTTAAATTTTATTACAAGAATGAGAAATATTATCATTGTATTGTCATTATATTACAACTGACACACTACGATTATTAATAGTAGAAAATGTATTCTTCTGTGTTTATTATTTCCAGAATATCCTCATAAAGGAAAGTGGGAAATGCGACCAAAAGTGTCCTTGACAGCTTCTCATTGCAGTACACTTGCTGAAGAATATGTCAGTGTCCTTCGGCATTTACATTCACTTCCAGCATGGAGGATATATATTAGCCGCTTCATTGCTGAATACCTACATTTATTCATTGAAATCTTCACTCAACCTTTAGATTTGGTAAGTTTTTAAAAACATTCAATTAATTGTAAATGAAATTTAACAATAAATTATTAAGTTTGTTTACAATTATATCCATTCTGAACCATTAGCCATGACAAAGGGGCCATAGTTGAATGGGGAGTCTGGGACTTGAGTGTTCCAGTTTTGAAACCTGATACCACTGAAGAATCAGTTTGTAAAAAGGTTTGGTGCATGTTAAATCCATTCAGTTCAACTGCCCTCCTGTTGGTGAGGTGTGGAATTTGGAGAAGAGGAATCAAAGTTGTTCAGATGTTGCCTTTGTCTACCGATCACAACTCCAAATTACGAAGTCCGTCGTAAAATAGCTCTAGTTTGCTTTAAAACAGGGCATAAATACAGCTAAACTAAACTATGTAATTAGAACAATGTGTTTTCAATTGAAAGAATGCTTTTAATTTCTTCTTTTTTAATCACATACATAATTATATTTTATGTTTATAAGGCCAATAAAAAATTTCTAAAAAAATAACAATAAATCTTTTTTAAGCCATTTTAGGCAAAGAATAATCACTTGTGTGACAAATATTACTCCAAACATGCTGGCCATAACAAGGGAAGAAGTTAAATACTGTTTAAATGTTTGCTATACCTCAAATGAGGGACATATTGAAAACTACTATATATATATATATATAATATACACACTGAAGTGACAAAAGTCATGGGATGACTGTTAACATCGTGTCGATCCTCCTTTTGTCCGGCGAAGTGCAACAACTCGACGCGTCATGGAGTCCACAAGTCGTTGGAAGTCCTCTGCAGGAATATTGAGCCATGCTGTCTGTATAGACGTCCGTAATTGTGAAAGTGTGGATGATGCAGGAGTTTGGGCACGAACGAACCTTTCGATGAGGTCCCATAACAGCTCGATGGGATTCATATCGGGCGATCTAGGTGGCCAAATCATGCATTGAAATTGTCCGGAATGTTCTTCAAATCAGTCGCGAACAGTTCTGGCCCGGTAACATGGCACATTGTCATCCATAAAAACCCCATCCTTGTGTGGGTACGTGAAGTCCATGAATGGCTGCAAGCGATCTGCAAGCAGCTGAACATGACCATTTCCAGTCAATGATCGGTTCAGTTGCACCAGAGGACCGAGTCCATGCCATGTAAAAACAGTCCACACCATTATGCAGCCACCACCAGCTTGAACAGTGCCTTGCTGACAGTTTGGGTCCATGGCTTTGTGGGGTCTGCGCCACACTCGAACTCTACCATCAGCTCGTAACAACTGAAATCGTGACTCATCTAACCACGCCACGGTTTTCCACTGGTCTAGGGACAAGTCGATATGCTCACGAGCCCAGGAGAGTCGTTGCAGGCGATGTCGTGCTGTCAGTAAAGGCACTCGAGTCGGTCTTCTGCTGTCATAGCCCAAGGAAGACAAATTTCGCCGCACAGTCCTATCGGACACGTCCCTCGTACGTCCCGCATTGAATCCTGCAGCTATTTGGCGAACTGTTGCGTTCTTTTAACATTGACCATCCTACACAGACGTCGGCGGTCTCGGTCGTTAAGTGCAAGTGGTCACCCACTGCGCTGTCCATGATGGGATGGGATGCCTGAAATTTCATACTCTCGGCACACTCTTGATACTGTGGATCTCGGAATGTTGAATTCACTAACGATATTCGCTATGGAATGGCCCATGCGTCTAGCTCCAACTAACATTCCACGTTCAAAGTCTGTTAATTCTCGTCGTGCCGCCATAAATCACGAAAAGCCCGTTCACATGAATAACTTGAACACAAATGAAAGCTCCGGAAAACGAACTGCGCATTTATACTTTTAAAAGCATGACAAATACGAAAGAAAAGAAACTTTGAATTAGATACCACAAATAAACTATTTTATTTAGAGCGGTCTTTATTATCCGACAACAATTTATCAAAGAGCTCTGTTATAAAATTTGACGTATTAAAAATAGTAGAGTATAATAATGATTTGTTGCTTGTAAACAAACAAAAAATATATAATTTCACCAGCTTTAATTGCTTGGGATGTCAATTGCATTCTGAATCTTGTTTATAAATTTTTAATTACATCTATTTAATTTATAATGTCTTGTTTTACATAAAATACCCATTTTTGAAGTGTCTTATAAATATTTTTGTTGTTGTTACTTATGGCACTTGCCATGGACAAGCCCCGCTGATACATCATTAGATTTTAAGTCGGATATATACGTCTCTTGTTTTACAAGTAGCGCCATCTAGGGCTAAGAGTATGACTTAGCTACACACAGACAACAACCCTTATTAGGGGACGGACTACATTCATGCATATTCATTCATTCATCTCAGATCGTAATTTAGATCTAGAACAGAGAACGATAACCTTTGACACAGTACCCCCAGTGGCATTACTCTCGACATGGACGACTTTGCGACCACCAACAGATTTAACGAGCGCCAATCGCCACACACTCGGGGAATCTTTTGGCCGGTGAGCTTCGAACCCGTAACCTAAGGAGTAAGAGTCCAACGCTCTACCAACCAGGCCATCCCGGCCATATAAATATTTTAAAAATCTATTGAGTATTGCAATTTTTATTTTATCCTTTCAATTTTTTTTTGAAGTTAACTTTTTGGCAATAAGATACACCCATGGAGTTTTATTTTTATACTACTAACTGGAGTGTAGAAAGATGTAGATTTCTTCTTCTCTAGCATTTTGATTATTATTGAGACAAAGATTATAAATACTCATACGAGCATATGCCAACACTCATATAATTTAAAACTTAAGGAAGTTTTAGTTAATATTCAGTATAGCAGTTATAAGAATAGAAATGATTTATTATTAATTTTTTAAAGCCTTAACATACAAAGTGAAACAATTAATTTAAAAAAAATGTGATATTTTAAAGAAAATTCAAAAATAAATAACCCAAAAATTTAAAATAAACAAGGATATGAAAGTAACAATTTAAAAGAAAAACAACTTAGACAACATTACAAATACAGTCCATATGTTACAATATCTAAAAGAAAACTGAAAAATACATATAAGTATAAAAAATATATAACCAAGTTTAAAAGGCCTGATTTATGCTAAGAAAGAAAATAGATGATAAAATGTATCCAATCAGAAGACTATCAAACATTAACTTTAGGGAGAGATTCAAATCAGGGATATTATCTGTAAAAGCCATAGCTATTATTTTTTAAGTGAAATTTTATTAATCAAAAACAATCATTTTTCAATTTGCTTGTTGATTTAAAACCTTTTATTTTCTTTTAGCATGATGTTATATTAATGAGGAAATATAGCCTATGCTTAGCTGCTTTGGCTGTTCTTGGTGGAGTAGATAAAAGAGTTCGTCTGGGTGGTTTAGTTTCCAGCGATGATGAAGAACCTCTTGCTGTTACTAAGATATCCCCAAATGGAAAAATATACTTACAATCCCAAGATAAGAGAAATTCTACCAAAAAGCTTTTAAGTCAAGTAACTGTAGTAAGTGTTATTGTTAATTATTTATTCATGTGCCATAATTTTAGATGTAAAGTTACTTTTTTTAAATAAAGGATTAACATGTTCAGATTTTTTAAAAAATTTCATATTATAGGAACATTAAACATTGTACAAAAGGTTTTTAAAAACATTTCAGCACTATCAGGATTAGTTTCTTCTCCTAACCCCAGATGGCAGCATATTCCAGTTATCTTAAAAGTTAGGCAGAAAATATTTCTTGCTTGTTTGGCAGTAAAAAAAAAGTAGACTTTCATTTGGAGTGTGAGCAATCAGTAGCTTTCTTGGAAAAGATTATTTTAACCATCAGGTGCATTGACTTGAAAATTATGCTGAAAAGATTTCTTGTTTGCTTGGCAGTCATTAAAAGTAGATGTTCACACGGAGTGTGAGCAATCAGTAGCCCTGAAGGGAAATCAGAACAAATTTATTTTAACGAGCTAGCAGAAACTCACTGAATTTTCTCTGAAAATAGTAATTTATGAAGAAAATAATTTTTATTGTCTTTAAAAAATATTCATAAATATGATATGGAATTGTTTATTGGAAATTGCATGAAAATAAGGTGTGGCTGTATGTAAATAAATAGGTGACTTGCCAAGGAAACTTCCCTGCTTTTTTCTTACATAGAATCTTCTATATTTTTAAAAAAGAGGAGCATGGGTAATGTGCTGACGAGCAATACATAGATATTTCGTTAGGGAAATGTCTCCTATATTACAAGTGCACAAGTTATCTTTTCAAATTATAAAATTTTAGATGCATTAAAAAGCAAACCAAGTTAACTATGGAAATTATTTTCTTTTCATGAACAATTTGATTTTTGCATTATTTTGATTTAAAATGACTGAATAATTTTAACATGATGATATTTATGAGCTAGCGTAATATCGGTTGTAAATTGAAATAAGCATATTGAAAAAAAAATCCTTCTAAGCATTATAAGACAGATTAGTGATCATAGAGTTACCAAATTTGGTGTATAGTCACTTTCTGGATCAAAAATATTTACTACATACAAATTTTTCAAAATTTAGATTTTTGAAAATAAATAAATAAATCTTGCCCCCTCCCCTTAGATTTGTGGCATATTATCAGACTGAGACCAATTTTATATTTCATTAACATTAAATAAATAGGCATTTTATTAATACTAATTTTTTGCCATTTAATATTTTCTCCTATATTTTTAATAGATTTTTTGAATTATTTATAAGAATATTTTAAAGCAGTGCTTTATTGTATTTATGCTTGTGGATGTTCTGACAATATTAAATATATTTTTTGTGTCTTTTATGCCTGTTATGTTATATAATTAAGAGTAGAGTTTAAAGAGAAAATATAAATTAATTGTAAAGAATATATAATCGTAGTGGGATGTTTTGAATACCCTTTATATTTTTCTTAGAATATGAATCTGGCCTTTACACTGTGATTTTATTTGTCAACAAATTGTAAAAGCTTTTGTTGTTATGAATCTCTGAATTTCTTGTTTCAAAGTCTTTTACTGTGCATTTAATCGCAACAATTCTGTCGACAATCTTTCTTTTTAAGTTTACACTTTTAAGTATACTTGTTATTTATTTAATTACAATATTCCTCTAGAAAGCTTTTATGGAAGTAACAAGTATATTTAAGAATATATTTATTGCATTTCAACTATTTTTTCTTTTTACATTTTTACTTTGTAATATGATTATCTTAATATTTTTCTCTTGAAGGTGCCTGCTTCCAAATTCCATTTAGATGATGAACTCGCATCTGATAAAATGCTTGATATTTGGGCTACTTTATTAGCCCTTGCTGTTGGGGATGAGAGTTGTATAGAAAATAAAAGTAAAACTGAACAGCAGCCATCTATTGCTGTTACGTCATCTGGTAAGTTGTTTGTAAAGATTTGCTTCAAGCTTTTTTTCTCTTTAAAAACATTAATCAATAAATATTACTATGCCATGTTTATTATATTTAGAAAAAATCTTGAAATGTTTCTTAATTTTTATACATCTTATAATTATAAGTTGAGGGCTTAAATCATTAATGCATCTGGCAGTCATGTCTCAATGATTTCTGTTATAATTATGCATTTTATTGTTAAAAAAACATTAATTTTTTATATCCTTTTGTAAAGTTATTTCGGATGTTTCTCGATTTCTTTCAATGATTTTGATGAACTTGTTCAAAGTCATTTACAACTTTCAGATGTTCGATTCAAAGCTTCAAAGTATAAAAGTTAAATTAGTAAATAAATAATTATTATTTTAATTGTTAGTTTGTAAGGCCCAAAAAGTAAGTTTTGTTTTCCAAAAAGACTTGAGATTTTGATAAATCCACCTTTTAGCTTTCAATAGATTAAAAAAAAAAAGAAGATTAAATTGAAATCAGCTATACATATTTCAACGTATCAAGTAAGGACATCATTTCTTTAACAGCCAGGCACCACGTGTTCGTGCAAGTTAAATGATATATATATAATATTGTCTCATTTAATGAGTTACCTTAGTATTGAAAACGATAAAAAATACTTTGTCTCGCATTTATTGTTTAAAAAAATATCATATTTCTCCTATTTATTTCATTTCACATAATCATATACTCAAAACGACATTTTGTTAGGTTTTATTTGCCGTAGTCATTAACTTTTTTTTAAGTCAGAGCTTTTGTAAATGCAATGGCAATGCCTTATTAAAAGCTGATTTTTTGAGATAATAAAATTTCAATTTTTTGCCTACAGATTTTTGTTCATGCTCATTCCCAAAAATAACATCATGTTTTGACACGATAAAATTATGTTTGTTTGTGAGTATTATTTCTTAAAAACGCATTGAACAAAACAGATGAAATTTTTCATTATTTTTTTTAAAAAATAATTTATAGATTTTGCTGGTTTAGGTCGAATCCATTCAAAGAAAGTGTATTCTTTTGTGTACTGCTAGTATTGCTTCTATGCACAGTTGATTTCATTCTAAAGAAAAAAAGTTTTACACAGGGTTAAATTGACTGCTAGTTGGATGCCAGGTCAATGCTATGTGACCTTGGCAAGGCCATAAGACCTCTTGACCGTAACTTTGGTGACAAAATTTCAAAAAATGCTGGAATTTTGGAAATATCTTGATTAGGAGTGAATATAGGGTATCCATTTCGAAACATGTTTACCCTGTCTTAGAAACCACAAAGAGTTGTGAGAAATCAAGTGAATTTTCACTTTGTAGGTGATCTCTAGCAAATTCTCTCAAAATGTTTTGTGTACTGTTATAGTAAATAATAATGATTTTCTGTTTATGTATTCATGATTTTTGTACACTTCTTGTTTACACTTAATTTTTTATTGTTAGCATTGTTTCGTGCAGAATAAAACTTGTTTACCCATTTTTGCAAATCTTCTTGTGCACAGCCAATCACCCCACCACCACTGAACAAAGTAATATTGACAGGATTTGTATAATTTTAATCTGTTGAAGTTTTCACCATTCACTCTACAAATAAATTTTTTCCGTTTCATAATTAAAAAGCATGAAGAACTAGAATAATGGAAATGGATAAAAATGTTAACTTAAGAATGGTAAATTTTTTGGACGATAGTTAATTATAGAAGTATATATAAATATGATAACAAAAAAAAAACTCAGTGACTTAAATAAATATTTAAGTGACCATAATATCCTAGTAATTAAAATTGAAGGTCATCGAACTTTGCTCTAAATCAGTCCGTAAATTCATGTCCTAAATGTATACTCAGAAAGGAAGCACCATACAAATTGGGAGAAGAGAAGATTCTTATTTACCAAATTTGTTGTGAACTTCATGCTTTGCAATGCTTCCAAATGATGCAGTCTTTTGATAGGGAATTGAAAATTGTACCAAAAAAAAAGTGAAAGAACAGTCCTATTAGTTTTGATTGTTAAGAATGAAGTATATGTCATGTAGTTGTTTCATATATGTTAATCAGTATTATTTTTTTTGTTAGTAGGTTTTTTGTTTGTTTGTATAGCACATATGCATACTTGTCTAACTTCAATATTTAACTATTAATTTTGACTACTATTTTTATTTCGTTGTCGCCAGTATTTGACGACATCTAAATACTTTGGAACAATCTATTTTATTCTTCCTGTCCTCTTTTGCTGAAGTCTGATGCAAGAATTTGACTTCATTTTATGCTACATTCTTATCAGTATTTAGTTACTTTTTGTATTTTATTATCTCTAAGATCTCAGTAGAATGTAATATTTTGGCATATGAGGACAATCTGCCATGGTAATATAAAAAATATTTGGTGATATTTAAATATTTCGAAATAACCATCCGTACTTCCCGTGCTACTGCACCAAAGTCTGATGTTAGAATTTAGCTACTGTTTGTATTATGTTCATCTGGGGATTTGTTACTATTTATATTAACTATGATCTAACATGACTGTAATATTTAATAACAAATGATGCCTTTACTTAAACATAACAAGGACTGGTGCCTTTGCTTACATAATAAGTATTTAATGACATTTAAATACTTTGCAATTATCTACTCCATACTTTCAGCACTGATTTATCAATGTCAGAAACTAGAATTTGGCTACTATTTATGCTATGTTCTCGTAAGGATTTGTTTACTATTTATATTATATCAATTTTAGTACCTGGCATATTTAATGACTGATGCTGTGTGCACATAAAAATTATCTCATGAGCTTATTTGATATTAATTATTTTTTTGTATTTCAGGTATAAATAAGTCTTACCTGCATCAACAATATTCCCATCTATATCTGATAAAAGCTGTCCGTGTGTTGTTTGGAAATCAGCGCTACTTCCACAAAGTGATGATTCGAACTCTTCGCTTGAATTATGCCTCAAATAATTCCATAATCACCCTTCTTGCTGCTTCTCAGAAAGGAAATGGAGAATTTGTTGATAATCCTCTTCTACTTCAGTATTTAATGTCTGCTGCTAGCCAGCCTTCTTTATTAAAACCTGTCTTTACATGGGAGGAAATTGAAGTAAGTTGCTGCTATTTTGTAAAATTTTCAATGCAAATCTGTGTCCTCTTCCACAGCCTTGTAATGATGCCGTTTTTTATTTTCAATTATATAGAGATAGCTCTTAAAAAAACTAGAGTAAGGACACTTAAATTTTTTTAATTTTGTTCTGTATGAATACTATTTAAAAATACTATAGTAATCAAAAAGTATATGAAATGATGCATAAAAGTAATCTATAATAAGCTTTTGATGCCTGCTAGTGACAACAAGTTTTAAGAGACATCTCCTGCTGGTTGAAGTGAAAATTTAATTGTTTAGTTATAATAAAACATTTGCAGCATTTGTGTGAAAAATTTGAAGAACTTTTACAATAATAAAAGCTTACAGTTAATCTTTAACTTATATCAAATCAGACATACAGTATAAAAAGAAGAATCTATTTAATATAAATATTCAACAAAGTCCCAACCTGCCTGAAAACAAATGCATTTAATTTACAGCATCTCTCAAAAAAGTGGAATAAGTGTTTATTTTCTTTACTATTTAACTTAGATATAGACTTCCATCTGGAAAGTTTAATTAAATAAGGCACCCAAGTGTGGGAAAATATTTTGGTCTCTGTAGAAAATAATTATAAAAATTTTGAAATATTATATATTTCCAAGAATAATAATATTAAATGTTAGCTTGTAAAATGATTCAGTTACATTATTTATAAGGACACAAAATTTTATGTATTTAATCTGTAAAGATATAAAAAAGCAAATTTATTGATTTATTATCTCTGTTTAGGGTTTAAACAAAGTTTTTGTTTTAATTTTCAAGAATAATATTCATTTTCTTGGAAGCTATTTAAAAGAGAATCAGGAAATAAAGCAACATTTATTAATTTTAATTAACTTTTTTAACTGCAAGATAGCACATTAATTGAAGTGCTTAAAAACTTTTTCCAAATGAATGCCTTCAACAACTGTATAAAATTGCATTCTGTGATCAATACTTTAAAGAGCTGATGTGTTTGAGTTCATTAATTGTAACTTAAAGAGAGGATTTTTGAATTCTTCAGGAAAGACCACTAGCGTATGTTTTCTACCATAATTTAGACATATGGCCAGTAAAATTCAAAATAACCTAATATATATTGATCATCACTCAGAATATTTTTATACAAAATGAAACTAATTAATTTCTAATATACTTCTTCATAGATTTAGGGAAATTTGCCACTAATTATGTATCTCTTGTATGAAAAGGGCAGTGTTCCATTTCAGTAATAGTTTTGAAATTAATATTTCTATCTTAATTAAAGAATTATCTGTATAACCAAATGCATTTCTCATAAAGGAAGAATTTGATTTTACCTATAATAGGATTAAAGTGTAAAATTGTAGTCATCGATTTATTTATTTATTTTGTTCATGTGATTGTTTTAAGTTTATGTGATTGTTTAAGGGATTACTCAATAATTAAAGTGATTACTGTGAAACACTTTTTTTTTCTATTAAACTTCAACTGACCAATAATAACAGACAGTAATTAATCTGTCATGACAGCTAGTATATAGATTTAATATTTATTTATTCTAATTGCAAGCTATTCCAGTTTAGACTTGTAGAACAAAACAAATTTTATAGAACATGGTATTTGTTAAAATATCAATGGTATCCTCTAATTTTCACAGTACTAATTTTTGCTCTAATATCCTATTTGTAGGCTTCTTCTTTAGCTCTCTCACAGTATTTATTGTCCGTATCAACGCTACCTCCCTCTTCACATATGAAAGAGAGTCGCGTGAGCAGCCCATTATCTGAACCTGCTGCGAGTACAATGACTATGGATTCAGGTCAGCTCCATCCTGTGATAAATCCTATTAGCAGACAGCGAAGAACAAGACCTAAATATCCTTCTGGATATTGTACCACTGATCCTCAAGAAATCCAGCTTTTTACTGAAATGGGATTCTCTAGACGGAATATTGAAATGGCCTTCAGAGCCTTAGGTAATCTTCCATAGTTCGTTTTATCATATAATGTACAATTGCTCAACCTTTTAAAGAGGCTTTTTATCTTTGTAAAATAATTTTTTTAAAGTTAATGATTTATTGTTAAAAATGTTATTATAAGTAGAGCTAAGACTGCCTAATTTTTAAAAAATAAAAGCTCTTTTGTTATTTTCTCTCTCTCTCTCTCTTTTAGTGCAGTTTAGAAAGTTTCATTTTACAGAATGTATTAAATGTCACATTTAGTACTTTTCTGTTAACCAGGCACAAGCGAAAAATTGCCAAATGATGTAGAATTCCGTTGACTGTTTTGTCGTTTGCCTCACTTGGTTATTTGGCTTGCATTTGGTTCACAATTGGCAACATTTGCTCCCGGCTAACGGAAAAGTACCTCATATTTATTTTTTTTAAACAATCGAACACAATAGTGGATGAAATATAAATGAGTCTCTTGAAACATATTTAGCAAAATGCTTCTGAACAAAATGATTCAATGTTATTTTTTCCGCTATATAATTCAATTCAAAGATATCAGAAATAGCGCAAAACCACTCTTGCTCAAATTCTTCCTATTCATTATCATTCCTCTTCTAGCCCCTTTTTTGAGAATATTTAAACAAATCATAATCCGTAGATGCCAAGTCTTGGCTCTATGGAGAATGTGTAAGTGTTGCCCAATAAAAGTTGAAATTTAATTTTTCTTATCTAGTACTATAATGCGAGCTTTGTATTGTTCAGGAGAAGCAGAACAATGAGGATTGGAATAGAATATCTTTTGGATTTACATGTTCCTTAAATCTGTCTCCAAATTTCATACAGTATACTATATGAAAGGAATATTGTTCATGAGAGAAAATTCAGTATCTTTTAAATTAGAAAAACATTTTTCTTACCATATTTTTTCTTGGGAAATGTCTGTGAGTCATATTTTAAACTCTTTCATGACTATTTTTTAACAGATTCTCATCATAATAGAATATCATAACCTAACTGAACATTCAATCTGTCCCAAATTACCATAAATGTTTATTTGTGATTTGATTATTATTGACTATGTTCTTAGTACTTTGTACTCAACTGTCATGCTAGCAAATAAATACTATGCTCTATAGTAAGTAAATAACTAAGTAAATGTATAAATAAAAAAAATTAAGTGATTTTTAGAATTTTCAACAATTAATCATATTCTCTTGAACATCATACATTAAAATAGTCTGCATCTATAAAAAGAAGTCTTGTTATTAATTTGAAATTGGTTAAAAGTTTCAAAATTCAAATCCTTTATCTTATTATTTGTGTGGTTATCTAATTCTTTCAAGAAATAACAAATGATGATAATAGTCATAAGTTAAAATACTCTGTAATATTATGATTTACCTAATTATTTTTTAATAATAGTTATATGTAAATTGAATGAATAATTATAAAAAGGTAATAGTTAATAATTAAAAAAAGGCTAAAGGTTTTAAAGAATGACACTAAATTTAATCCTAAAACTATTAATAACCACATTCGTTATTTTAATGATTATTGAATGTGAATTTTTGCTCTACAAACATATTTGTAAAATTGTTACGTCAAAAAAGTTTAAGAAATTAGTTTTCATATTTGAAAATTTATTCCATTTTTTTAGGTGGTTATTTGAACTCTGAGTTGGATTTCTCAAGTAAGCTTGAAGTAGTAGTCAGTTGGCTTTTAGAACACGAAGATGAAATTGCTGACGTTTCAGATGATGATAGTTCAACATCTTTTGAGGCTTATACGGACTCAGATTCTTTTACTGCTGATGATGAAAATGATGCCATGAAATCATTTTGTCCTGTAAAAGTTGTGAGTATTTTCGAAATAGAATATTTTCTTGAAGAATTTTAAATGATTAAAATGTGAATAATTTTTGTGAGACATTTATTTAATTTTAAAAAATATTTTTTTAGTACAAAAATAATGTGATGCTATTTTTTTTTTTACCTTCATGAATCTATATTAATAAAAATGCAACTCGAAAAGCGTTGCTAAGCGCAAAACTGGAGAACGGCTTGACCGATTCGGCACATTTTTTAAATATATTTTTGTTAAGACACGAAGATGGTTCTTATAAAGAGATAAAATTAAAAAACTGCGAGGAAAATAGTTAAAACGACACTTTTCTTACTTTCCCGCCAAAAATCTGCATTTCCTTCCCCCACACAACTGAGTTAGCAGGAAGTAATAAATTATGATTTGTTTAGAAAGAAATGCACGAAGTTAGTTGGTTTTCATTCATAGATAACGGGATGTTTAAAAAAGAAAGAAAATGGTTGCTTTTATAGAAAGAAAAGTAGTGAATAAAAAAAGGATAGAAAAGGAAAGAAGGGTGTGTCACTATTATTTTGTCTGTGCGAGGCATTTTTCCAAGCTGTTTTTAAGCTTTTGCATCGCTTGAAAACCAATTGTGTCTTTATTTGTTTAGTGTGTTTACATTTATGAAAATTTGAATATCATTATTCTATAAAAACAGAATTTTAGACCTTTCCCTCCACCGTTTAAGTAAAATATCAATTCCAGGACAATCATTGCTTGGATAGAAAGAGAAAGATGAGTAGTACAGTGAACAGATCATCTGAAGAAAATAATAATAAATAATACTATAAATGAATTATATGATTATCAAAATTTGTTTGGTTTAAAAATATTTTGGTGAAAAACCTGTTATGAGACACAGCTACATCAAATATTAGCGAGCATTAATACTGGCGAACCGATTGGTCGCCAAAGGCGGCTAGTTCATAATAATTTTTGCATTCTTGTATATATGATATGTAAAAAAAGAAAATATTGTAATCTTTGAAATGTTTCAATTAGAGATTTTAATGAATCACCATGCTTCTGAGTTCTCTGAATCTGGGGAAAACTTTTTTGAAACTAGGTTTGTCCATGAATATAATAATTTGATTACACTTTGAGCTAGTTACATGAAATTAAGTGTATGGTTAATTGCACCAAACTTGCAAATTTCAATAAAATTTCCTGTGAAAATCAATCAAAGTAAATTTGTCTGTCCAGCAGTTTAAATGGGAATTAATTATAAAATAACAAAGAAAACTAGATGGATGAAATTTAGTATACTTATTTAGAATATAAATAAATAAGTATATTAGAATGTAAAATATAAGCATTATTATTATGTTTATATTTTACATTCTAATGTATAATATAAACGTAATAATAATGCTTATATTTTGCATTTAGAATGTAAAATATAAGCATGCTTCAATTTTTGTTCCTAATCTGTCTAGATGTTGGCTATTTGTCAGGCAGTCCTTAAATAAATGCAATATATTATTTGTGACTACAGTTATGATTAGGTTTTAAAACTGAATTTTAATTGGCTAAAAAAAGAATGCTCAAAAGGTACATGAAATTTTCTGCCATTTTTAAGTTACTCATAACTTAAAAAATAGCTGGGTGGAAAAAACCAAAAATTGTACACTAATATATTGTTTTATAACTGGCATTGCATGGTGTTAATAATACATAAGTATATATATTGCAAAGTAAGCAAAAAAAGTTTTTATGAGACCATTCTCACTTTTTTAACAAATAATGTTTATAATCTGGTATATTGTTTACAAAACTGCATATATGCCAGTCTTTGAACTTTTTACGAAATTTGGCTTATTGCAAGAGCAAATAACTGTACTAAAAAGGGTTATAATCACAATGAAATGCTTAATTCTAAAATGAACAAACTCTAACAATTTTCCTCAATAATTTCTGAATATTTGAAAATTTTTGGAATCCAGACAATAAGTTTTTCAATTATATCTCCCCCCCCCTTTGATTTTAAACTTTTGCATTTGTGTGTAAAGTCTGACCCACTATTTGAAAGCAGATTTCATCCTTGATAATGATTACTATAAAAGCTATATTGTAACAAAAACTTTCATTAATTTCTAGAAATTATAGATTTATTTTTCATCATTTTAACAACTTATCTTTATTTCACATATGTATAACATTTCTGTCACATGTTTCTTTACTTTTCATCATATAAAGAATTAATAATCTTCAATAATAAAGATATTTTTCAAGTATTTTACATCAACAGTTTTCATTGTTTTTGATCATTGCATTTATGCACGCATATTGTTGTGATATTAAATGTATTTATTGCATAATTAATAATAATTTTTTAGTGAAATTATGTATAGAGAGAGAGAGATTGATAGATAGATGAATTACATGTTCAGTGTTGAAATATGTCATTCTTGGCTGTTTTGAACTAGAAGTTCAAATCTCTTTTCTTCTTATAGCCTTTTAAATATCAGTAAAAATTGATCTAAAGTGTTTTAAGAATTTAAAATATTGTAACAAATTCTGTAAATTGAAAAATATTTTCTTATTTACTAAGTTTTGACAGTAAATTTGGCAACTTACAATTATGGAGTTTCTGTTGGTTTTTGAAAAATTTCATGGTCTCCTGACAGTACATAAAATTATTATTGTAGTTGTTATTTCACAGAAATGTGAAATTTAGCAAAGATCTAAGTATTGTTTCCGTAGTTACTGAAGAATTTGATTTTTTATGCTTAACTGAAAATATTTAAAAATAAATTTCATATGAGTCATTTAAGTGCATTAACCTGTCTGCAAGATAAGAAAAATTTGTAAAAAGCTATAAATCTTAAAAAATTTTCAAACTAAAATTTTCTTTATTTTTAAGTTTTTAATAAAGTTTTATGAATTGAATTTTTAACAAGCTTTCAGTTATTTAATTAGTTTCAAAAATAATATATAAAGTTAATAACTAAAAATGTATCATTTTTATGACACTTTTGTAACTTTTTTTCAAAGTAGTAATTAATTTTTGAATTCCAAGAGCAATTTTTTTTCCAGCATTAATCATTGTTACTTTTATTTAGGAGAATGTCTTTTATAATCGAGGGGATTTTCATAATGAACTGGATTATAATTTCTATATGGCTGAAAATTTACATTTGGGCAGTTTGGTTCGCTGTTGCATGGAATTTCAAGACATCAAAAAAGGAGATATTGGTGTTGTAGTTCATGTATGTTTTCCACATATTATCCTTGTAATTTAACTGTGTTCAATATTATACTGGGTATTCAAAAATGGTCTTGTCTAATGTCATGTTACTATCATCAGTACTTTATTATTCTAAGTAGATAAATATTTGAATTTTCTTTTTCTTTTTTATGTATTTTTATATTTAAAAAATTGAACTTTTTATGTGGTTTCGAAGATGGATGTATAATACTGTTGTAAGCGGGTGGGCGCCGCGGAAATTCGCTAAAGATGGTGACGTTTGGCGAGGAGCTTCGCGCCATTTTGGTTGGTTTATCGAAAGGAATAGTCTAGTAGCCGCTGGATCACGCGCGGTGTTTTGAGAAGTTTCGGGGCACACTCTTCCTCGGCTATATCAGGGACGAGTAGCCGGATACAGGCAAAGAAATGAAAAACAATAGTGATCCCACTGCTAAGTTCCTGATCTTATTTAATGCAATCTGCAAGCCTGCCGAGCCATAAAGTAAAGTCGTAATTCTCTCGCAAACCCTCTTATAGTATTTTCCGACAGCCAATAGCGTCACTGTTACTCACTCTAGCCACGCCCCCACACTACTGGAAACTCCATGTACTTACACAGTCCAGGTCATTCAGTCACCAGCAGCGCTCCTGTCAACATCAACCAAGCTCGAGAGTGAACCCCTTTGGGGCTAGGTACCTCGTTAATGTCTAATAGTCTAATAATAGTTAGTTAGTTAGTTTTTCAACTCTCCGAAGAAAAGCGTCTCGCTGGACTAGCGGATTACTAAGCTGTGTTTACGTTTGCTGTTAACGTTGTATTATTGAGCTCGCTGCGATTTACTGTTGCTGTGCTGTACGATAGCTCAATTATTTCATAGACAATATAGCATCTTTTTTTGCCCTTTTAATAAAAGTATACATTCACGGAATACTTTTTAGCAGTGTAGGAGAGTAGAAAATTAGCAAACCCCCCAAGGTGATGATTAGTCTACAAGAATGACCCTCTCTCCAGCATTCGATTTCTTACAATGTATGCTTTTTGTGTTCCAAAGTATTGTTATGGAGCGGCGTGCTGGTGCACCGAGGTTGGCGGCGTTTGGCGAGAAGCTTTGCGCCAGCGGGGTTGGTTTGGCGACAGGAATAGTCAGGCAACCGCTGGATCTTTCATGAAGCGGCGCGTTTCTTCCACGCGATCGCTAGCTCGGCTATATAAGGGACGAGTTGCCGCAGTTAGTGATTGCGGGCGCGGGAGCTAAAAGGCAATGCACCGACCCACTAGATCCCGACAGTTTTCCTACGCCAAACTGCAAATGCAAAAACTGCGAAGAGTATGGACTCATCCAACAAAAGATAGATGAATACGATAGACAAATACAGGCCTTACAACGCAAGATAGCTGAAGCCTTTCAAAATGGAACTGAATACACTCCGCTATACTTCTCAAATGTCTCAGAATCCATGGATGCAAGCAAGGCCAAACAGTCACTCATGGGTGAGATAAATTTTATTAAAAGTGCAGGCTGCCTCTCTAAAGATCTCAGTCAGGAGTTCCAAAAATCCCCGAAAAGAAAAACTGCAAAAGCCCAAATTAACATAGACAAACCAAATGATATTGTACTTAACAATAAATATGCCCCGTTAGAAAATGAGCAAGAAAATATGGTATTAGATACCCCCACCCCCGAAGTTAAAGATAAAATTCCTCCTATAATGCTAAAATACACCAAAGATTTCAATAAAATTCTCGAAATCTTAAATAGTAAATTTGGAGTAAAAAATAATATTCTAGCCAACGGATGTATCAAAGTCTATCCAGGAACCATTGAAAATCATCAAGGCATGCAAAAATTCTGTAATGAAAACAATCTGGAATATTATATTCTCCCCCCCCCCAGGTCAAAAAGACCAGTTAAAGTAGTAGTCAAAGGGCTTCCCATTGACTACATGAATGAAGCATTAGAAAATAATTTAAAAAACCGCGGATTCTCCATAGCAAAAATAGTCAGGCTAACTCAAATGAAAACGAGACGACCTCTTCCAATTTTGCTGATTGAGCTAAAAAAAGGTGAAATTGTTGACAAAATCTATGACGTAACTGACGTTGAATTCTTAAAAGTAACTGTTGAAAGGTACCGAGGAAGAAACTCAATAGCGCAGTGTTATAACTGTAATCATTTTGGCCATGTAGCACCTTACTGTAATTTAAAACCAAGATGCCTTAAATGCGGAAAAAACCACCAAACTAGAAATTGCGATCAAAAGGAAAAAATAAACAACCCAAAATGCATTAATTGCGTTGAACATGGTCACACTGCTGCGTACAGAGGCTGCCCTAAGTCCCCAAAAATACCAAACTCCCAAGCAATTAGAGCAAATTACTTTAATTCTAAACCCGTCAGACAGGAAGTATCCTTTGCAAATATGCTTAAAGTAAATTTACCTCAGTCAGATGAAACCCTAAATCCAAATAATAAGCAAACTGTAAACCCAACTACTAATCTCCAAGAAATAGCAGAAATAATGGAAGCATTTAATGAAATCAAAAAATTATTTTCAGCCTTCCCCCAATTAATTAAAGCCACCCAGGAAATGAAAAAAGACTAAGATACCAATGACTAAGATACTCATTCTCTCTAACGCTATGAACTAAACTAAAAATGAATTCCTTACTTTCCTTAAATAGTATTTGTAAACAGCCAATCAAATCCACGTATTCTGCAAACCCACTCACCCTCCCCGGTGACTCCGCCAATAGCATCCCACAGTTCAAGCCAGTCCATCTGAAGCCAAGCTACTTTCCATTTTCCAGCTCAGTCGAGGATAAGCCCTTGAATGGGCTAGGCGCCTCGGTAAATATGCTCGTAGTCGTAGTCGTAGTTAGTGAGTTAATTTTTCCCTCACGCTGAACTAGAGGATTAGTGAGCTGTGTGTTACGTTTGCTGTTGACGTTGTATTATTGAGCTCGCTGTGATTTACTGTTTGCTGTGCTATACGATGGCTGTTTTGCAGTCGGTGTTTATTGTGCGTAAGGCTTAATTCACGCTGTAAGTGACTGTTGACTGCTGGATTGTACTTATCTGAAATTTTTACTTTATCAATTATCCTGTAAATAGCTGTAAATAAATTTGTTTGTGCTGTCCTCAAGTAAAGTCCATTCAATCCGAATCCGCTAAGCTAAAAATGTAACAATACCATTTCCTGAAGAATGAGCTAAACATAGTATGCAACTGAATGATCAAAATAGATTTCATATAATTAATATACATAAATTGTATGTATGCATAAATTGTATGTCAGTGATCACAAACATTCAGAACTTGCTGCCATTCAGAAGACCAAGTCTTACAATAAGCTACTGGCTCAAAGATTTCTTCTGGTATTATTTTCTTGTTTGTACCCCTTGTGAATTTTTTCATTGAATGAAGAATTTCCTTAACCCTTTGCAGTACAGTCTTTCACAATATGAAACACCTAACCTTGCTCACTTCTAAAATTGTGAAATTCAACAGTAAATTGGGGTGAAATATGTATAAGAATCACTTTTAACCTTCTTTTTTAATATTAGATGACAATTTAAGTCAAGCTGGGCCATAAATTTCAAATATAGCACACTATGTAAAAGCCTATTTTTTTTCAAAGAATTTTGTTAACTTTTTTTTGGTAAAAAATAATTGTTAGAATAATACTTGCAATATTATTTTTTTGTCTGTATCTTAAACTATTTATTCTATATATTTTAAATTTTTTCATAGAAATAGCATTTATACAATAGTTGGATAAAATTTGGTGTTCAATTATTAAGCACACTGTGCAGGTGGATAGTGCTCATTGACCTGACTATACTGGAAAGTGAACATCTGTGTCTTCATTTCCAGTTCTTTTTTTTTTCTCGTGGAAAATTGACCCATTTTGAGGAACAGCATTTTGGAGGGAAGATCGAAATTCTTGAAAAAGAGTAACCTATATTAGGGATCTGAAACTCAGTGGGTTTCTTCCTTTCTTTTTTAATCTATAGTGTTTGCAAACTTTACTTGAAGTTGAATAGAGTTTCCTTCTCTTTTGAGTTTCACTAACCTTCATTTTATATAATGGTGTAAATAATTTTAAGTAAATGTATATTAGAGTTTATTTTATTTTATTTATTTATTTTGTGTGTGCGTGTGCGCGGGGGGCAAGTGTGTGTGAATTAATTGTAGTTAAAATGACGCCGACAGATCAATAAAATTTTTCCGACTCATCAAAAATATTTCAAAAGTTGCCCTTCATAGTGGATCTTAGTTTACCTTCTTGTGGTGTACCTTGGATCGTCTATAGATGGTACACAGATATAATATAATGCTTTTTTTTTCAAATTCTTAAGACTTTATTATTTTCACACTTCAATGCAATATTCATTTAATCTCACTTTCCTGAACTCTAGCAGCACAGTGCTCCAGATGATGAAACACCCTAAATATCAAAATGATAATAACAATCTTTACAAAATTCAACCTGTGTACTCCTATTGTCCTAAATAGTTTATCTATAATTTTTTGTGTGTGAATTTAAAATTTAAAGGATAGTGTGGTCAAAAGGTTAAGGGATAATGAAACTCAAGTTCTAAAGAAATGCAGTAGCAAAAGCATTGACAGATGTGATAAATGATGACTTGTAGTTTATATTTACATCTTTGAATGAAGACAAAAATATATTACACAAAACAGTTACTATAATAATAAACAAGTTTTATTCATGTTCTCACTTTGAAAATAAAACAAATTCTGGAACTTCCTGGTTATGGTAGTGGAGTTAAATAAGGATACATAAACATAATTTTATTTCAAACTATTAATAAGGTTAAAATACATGTTGTCACTTTATAGGCTGATCCTGGAAGCTATAATGTCCGAGTTGAATGGAAGCGCGTGGGTAAGACATACTGGATGAGATATAAATTTCTTGAATTACTGCATCCATTGCTTCAAGTAGATCAAGCAACTGCTTCTATGCAATGTTGCCTTGAAGTTGGTGATCAGGTTAGAGTGAAGTCAACTGTCAGCACTCCTTTTTATAAATGGGGTAGCATATCGCATGAATCAGTTGGAATAGTTAGAGGTAAGTTTTGTAAGTATGGAATCAGTCTAATGTTAGTCTTAGTAATTTGTATTATGCATGTGATATTAAAGAAAACATCCATCTTAGTATTTAAATGCTTCTATTTTACCAATGCTTTGTCCATTAAAAAACATATATCCTAATTTCCTTCAGGATTTGAACTTTTAATTAAAAAAACTGCAAATATTATGTTTTAAGTGTAATTCAGGGAACGTTATTATTATGCGTGTGATTGGGATTTTATTATATGCAATTGTGATGCATGAATCTTATTTTTTAAGTGTACTTTTAAATATAATCATCTGCACGAATAATGTAGTTAGCTTTGTAGCGTTAGCCTTGTAAGCCAGATAATATCCTTCGAGCTGAAGGGTCCCTTTTGCTTGCTCGGTATGTTACTCGGCTACAGGCCCAAACGTCGCAGGTTCCTACCGCGACCTTCAATCGCTACATTGGTGACCTTGACAACGCAACCTTCCGTAACAGTCGTGGCACCATCTACCCGCAGCAAAAGCGTCAGACTCACTTGACGAACAAGCAGCAATTCGCCATAACAGCATAATACAAACACATCGGTCGCTTCTTCGCCGACTCACTGGTGGGGAAGTACTGTAGCGTTAGCCTTGTGAGCCAGATAATATCCTTCGAGCTGAAGGGTCCCTTTTGCGCGATCGGTATGTTACTCGGCTACAGGCCCAAACATTGCAGGTTCGTACCGCGACCTTCAATCGCTACAGTGTCATTACAACATATATGTATAAATGCAATTACAAACACAGTGAAAACTTAGCTGTAAAATACATATTTTAAAAATGATTGAAAATTTTGTTAATATAGAAAAAAAAATGCTGTAATAAGATTAGTATTTAGGTTAAACTAATTTTAAAATTTGCAGATTTCTGTTAATAATATACACTAAAATTATTGAGGGAAGAAACCTCTAAATTTTGATTAATTTTAATTAAAATTTAAAAAATCCCTATCTGGGTGCACATTTACTGTTCAAGTAATACTTCTGCTTCTATACTCAATTATCTAGTCTATAGACCATCTTGAATATTTTTTCCCTATTATGTATGTAGTATGCAGCATTTTACAGGTTGTGTTCTTGTCTCTAAATATTATCATGTTAGGGAAAATATTGTCTTGTTACACAATGATGTATCCATGTGATTTATTCTGTAGAGCATCAAAAATATTGCCCAATAAAATTGATGTATTTTTACATTCTTAAGAAATAGTGACCAATAAAATTGATTAGTAGAGAATAAAATGTACATAAGAGTTTTATGCTGACATTCACAGCATTTCATGTCATTATTAAATTCTTCAATCAGGCCTGTTTATATAGTTAATGAAATATTCTGTAAGAGAATTCTTACGACAATATTATTTTTTGTATTGTTTTTTCAGGATTGAAAGGCATTATTTTCATAAACATATCTCTAGAAGATTTTATTTTTCTACAAAATATTTTTGAAACTTCTTGATATTCTTGAATTATAAATGCTCATGTCTTTTATATTTTATTGCAAATCCCTTTTATGAAATAACTTTTTCTTGCTTTTATTCTTTATTATTATATAGTGATGTATTTTACCAATTTATATTTTTATAGTATCTCTAATAATTATTTAAAGTTTTTTTAATAGTATTTTCTGTAAGTACTAATACATGCAAAATTCAGTTCAAACTTTGGAACTGAAACATTGACAGGAAACATCCCTGATATTTCAATATTAGATGAAGAAATATTTTAATATAAATTATATTTTTTGTGTGCTTATTTATTTACGTATTTTTAACTGAACATCTTTAATGATAATCTGATTTGCAGAGATTAACGTTGTGAAACTTTCAATTAAATTTTTTATGTAACTTTGTCATAATGGCATCTTTAGCAAGTTTCTTTAAATCTTCACAGTTTGGTGGCTGTATATTTCGTATTTGGAGCTTTAAGCTATTCTTTCATTTTACTCTATATTTCCCTTATTTTTTGCCAACTCATCTAAAATTCGTTTAAAAAAATGTAACTTAGTGTCTAATGTAAACAATGTAAAATTTGATTTTTTTTAATTCTATAAAATTTGAAATTTAATTTTTGAAGATTCTCATAGTTTTATCTTTGTTTGATTGATCCATACTAGCATCTTTATTTAATTGTTATCAAAAGGATGGTGCTAAGAAAACTAAGAATTTGTAACATTGAATGTTAAAAAATTTATCATTTTTATTTTTCTTTAGCATATGTATAATTTCTTCAATATGTTCATTACAGGCTTCAGATCTGAAGGGCAGAAAGTAATTGTTGATTTTCCTACTCAAATGGGTTGGAAAGGTTTAACTTCAGAATTGGAAAAAGTTGGGCCTCCTAATGTCAACATGTTGTAAGCCATGATTATTATTTTAAAAAATAATCTCAAAAGTTAGCTAATTTATAGTTTAAAATCTTAAAAAATTGAGTTCATTTTTCTTTTTCTTCTCAGATGTGGTGGTTGCGAAATTTTGTTGCTTAGAAGATCATGCTACAGATGCAGAATTTGCCCGAATTTTAGTTTTTGTGCAAAATGTTACAAATCTGATCGTGTTCATATGCATGAATTATATGCTGTAAAAGAATCAGGTATTATAAAATTATATTATACTTAAGTGTATAGTTTGAAATTGAAAATGTTTATATAGAATAGATATTTATTATTATATAGAAAAATATATAGGGGCTATATATTTTTGTTAATTGGATTTCCATTTTGATAGATCCTTGTCTGTCTAAACCAGTAAGTGGGTTTATTGAAGACTGGAGACGATGTGTGAAGAATGTCACTGTTTCTTCTAGAGAAAATTTAGCTTATCGTTTGACCGATGGATCCAAATATTTTTGGCAAAGTTCAGGAAAGCAGGGAAAGGTTTGTATAGTTTTTCTTCCCATGTTATATAGATATATATAATAAGAGAGAGAATAGTTAATAATTTTAAAAAAACTGACATCATGGAAAACAACGATATACTTGTAGCGTCAGCCTTATAAGCCAGATAATATCCTTCGAGCTGAAGAGTCCCTTTTGCTTGATCGGTATGATACTCGGCTACAGGTCCAAACGTTGATGTTCGTACCGCGACCTTCAAATGTTACATTGGTGACCTTGACAACGCAACCTTCCGCAACAGTCGTGGCGCCATCTACCAGCCAACAAAGCCGTCGCTAACTCAATACATCAAAGCCGTCTCTTACTCGACACACCAACGAACTCGCATGCTCGCCATACGCTTGGGGCTTTCAAAATCGTTCGTCTCCCGTCCGACTCACTGGTAGGGGAGTACTGTAGCGTCAGTCTTATATGCCAAATAATATCCTTCGAGCTGAAGGGTCCCTTTTGCTCGATCGGTATAATACTCGGCTACAGGCCCAAATGTCGCGTTTTCGTACCGCGACCTTCAATTGCTACATACTTTAGTAAAGAAAAAAGGACATAAAAACACATGAAAAGAAAATGGAGAAGCTATAGTTTTGTCTATTATAGCATTTTGGATAAAGATATTTATGTATAATCCTAAGTTAATTAATGTTCTAATTTTATCTTAAATTAGCTCGTGTTAATATCATTCTAAATTATTCACCTACTCCTGACCTCACTCTTAGCTAATTATTTTGTTATTTCTCACATGTACCTTCAAAAAAAATGTTACCTTTATTTTCCATTCCTTGAGCAAATGGCTAAAAATCTTTTTCTTACATCTTTTTTAAAGGTTCCTAATATTTTCTTGCCTAAACCCACATGTGTTTAAGAAATATGTTGCAGAATCTTATAGAAAAACACTAAATAGAGAAATTTGGACTCTCGCTCAGGTCTTCTCGTATGAATGTGTTTTTCCAGTGTAAAATTATGCCTCCTGTAATGAAATAAATTGACATTCATTCAAAATCTTTCTTTCAGCCATGAACTGTCAACATTTTACCATATATATAATCTTAATATATATAAATTACGTGTCACGTTGTTTGTCCGCGATGGACTCCTAAACTACTGAACCAATTTTAATAAGATTTACACTCCAGTTGCAGTTTGATTCAACTTAAAAGATAGGATAGTTTATTTTTCGAAATATCAATTAGTTTGGGAGAAATTACTTTAAACCCCTTAATTTCTGTGAAATTAAAACCTGTAATGCTACTTTCTGAGTGCAACACGGTCTTCCGGAGAAGCGATCGCTTATGCGTCCCGTTTCGTCCCGTAAAACAGAGTTTTTTTAATTGCCATCGTTACGCGTCCGTTCAACTTATACTCAATATCGCAGTGGAATCAGATGGACTTTCTGTCGCAGAACACGGAGGTATAATTTTTTTTTTTACGAAACGTGGACGCAAAAATTAAATATCGATTTTTTAAAAAAAGGTCAAACTTGGCGGGTCTATTTCTTGAACGGCCCTGTAAAATAGACGCTTAGCTGGATAAATACGGAAAATATGTTTCCTGAAAGACAATACGATGTAGTATTCTGCAATATAATAAAAAAAATCGAATTTTTAAAACTGAATTTTTGGCGAATTTTTTAACGAAGAAGCAAAATTTCGCTTTAATATTTAATTACGCCGAAACTTTTCAAAATAACGTAATCAATTTTTTTTACATACAATTCGATAAATTTCTCAAAATCGTGTGAAAGAATGTAAAAAATTGATAGAAAATTGCACATTAAAATTTTTTTTGTCGTTTATTGGGTTTTCCTCTTCAACATTACAACTCTAATCCATTGATAAATTAAAATGTGACTAAATTTTTTTAAATATAATTCGGCATTGCTTTGGCACACCCTGATCAATTTTGAAAACAATCCTTCAAAAATTACGCTTCTTAGGAATTCATTCCAGGTTTTCCACCTAACATACTTCACCTGAAAGTTGGGACACCAGTCATGCTACTACGAAACCTTTGTCCTCCAAAGTAATGCAATGGCACCAGATTACGAATGACTAGACTTAATAAGTATGTAGTCGAAGCTACGATAATTACTGGATGTGCTCGAGGAGTGTTGGTTTTAATACCCCGCATTCCACTAATTCCGTCGGACTATCCTTTTAAATTTAGAAGAGTGCGGTTTCCTGTAAAAGTTTGCTTTGCAATAACCGTTAATAAGTCATAAGGGCAAACATTAAAAGTAGCAGGGATAGATTTAAGAGAAGACTGTTTTTCGAGGCTTAATAATTTTAGCACCAGAAAACCCCCCGAAAATCCTGTATACAAAGAAGTTCTTGCTTAAACATAGGTATTACAATAAAATGTGGATGGCTTGCGTTTATAAAGAAGATCAATACTTTAAAAGGATCGTTAAGGACAAGGGTATATATATAAGGAGTCCAGGGGCCCACGGACCCTCCCAAAATTAGAAGAAATTATAGGTAATAAGTAATTATTATATTATTATAGGGGATTTTCGTAACTAAATGCACGGAGCACTGTTATCCACCGCTAATTCCATTACCCGAGCAATGCGGGTGCGGGAATGCTAGTATAATATATAATTAAACTAAGATTAAAAATTCAATCATGTTGCCAAGATCACTTTTCCACAACTAATACAAGGCTTTTAATGATGAATAGAATATTTATGGATAGGACTGTTTAGCAACTTCTGACAAGCATGTCTGATTCTTATTGTAATTTATTCTTTGTTTAAAATGTTAATTAAAAGAAAAGTTAGAACCTTATTGTCTAATTTGGTTATTACATACAATAAACAACTTTGTTGTTTAAAACCCTTTACCCTAATTGAAACCTAATCACTAATTTCTATACTATTAGAAAAAAAAATTTAAAAATTGATTGGAAAATGTTTTAATAATATGAAGAGCTGTGTGTTTATACTCCTTGAATTAATTAAATAAACTATTAAAAGATTATAGAGCCCAAATTTTTGCATAATTTGTTTGATATTTCTAACTATACTTTGAGCCATGTTCTCTATATGCTGTGATAAATGCCATCTTTCAATGTTTAAAGCTTACAGAGTTATAAAGCTCTGAATATCATTATTTTAGGCCAATTCAGTTGTTTTCCCATGAAGATCCATCAATCAACAAGAGCTTACTCTAAGCAACTATTGACTGACTTAAAATAATGAAATTCAAAGCTTTACAATTCGGTCACAGAAAAGTTTATCTTCTCTGCTTAGAGTGCTAATACCTTATCTCAAAAATATTTTGCTTATTATGATTTAGAATTTCAAATCAGTTTAAGAATTTAAACTTTGCAAATTCTAAATCTGTAAGGCATTCATTGATGCAAATAACAGAAAATACTATTGTTTATGTCATTGTTTAAAGCATTTTTTCAAGTGAAAGTTTAATGCATATATCTTAGTAATTTAAAAATTAGCTATTGGGTCACAATTAGAGTGGACACTTAATATATTAAGAAATTTGCAATCTGATTACTAATATTGTATATAAATAAATATTTTAATTGTGAATAAGTTCCTACGACACAATTATCTTTATCATGTACTGCTTATTATGTATCATAAAAATATCATAGTTTTTATTCACTTCTTTTTAAATTGATGTCCCATCATAATTTTTAACTGTTCATAGAATAACATTAAAATTTAGTCAACACTAAGAATTCAAACACATCCTATGTCTTAAGTCTTGATGAAAATTAATTTGTGTCAAGCACAGTTTTAAATATTCTGTATATCAGTTGTGTTGTTCTAATTTTGCTTGAATTATTACATGAAATTTTAAATTTCAAAATTTTATCTAAGAATGAAAATTTTAATAGGTTTCATTTAGTAATAAAATGTTGATTTTCTTTCTTTTTAGACATTTTTTAAAAATGTATTTTTTTAAAAGCTTTCAAATTTTTTGCAGATTTACCTATAAACAATAAATAAATAAAAACTTTAATCAAATATGTTAAATATTTGTGCTCTGACGGACAAACGAAATTTCAATTTTTTTCTTTAATTGTATTTTGAACATTGTGGCTCTGAAAGTATTTTATCCTTTTGTTCATTATGCTGCTCTGACTTTTGGTAAAACTTGGAATTTGCCTTTGTTATTAAAGTTGAATATTTTAATTGGTTAATTATATATAACTATAAATATATTAATAAGAATTTATCATTTGATGAAGCTTAGTTTTATGAAGGAAAAAGGAATAAAATTCTAAAATAAATCCTTCAAGTTTTTTTCCCTTACTTTTCTTTACATTAATTGGCTCAACTGCAACGAAAAAATAAAATCCTGTAGCTTTAAAGTTTAATTAATATGCGTGCGTGGATGTTAATTTTATAATTATTTTCAAACCAAATTTATGGAGTTATATTTATTATTTTTTTTAATTTTATTTATTTATTGGTAATTGCTATTCATTTTTTAAATGTATATTCAGATTTTTTGGTCTCAAAACAATTTCTGCAAAATAATAATAATAGTAATTGTTCCACATATTTTGATACACCATAATGTATAATGAATATGTTACCTGTATGCAATTGCACAATTGATAAAATTATTTTGACAGCATATTCTCTTTGCAAAAAGCAAAGTTTATTTTTGACACCTTTTTTCCTTTGTAAATTGAGAAATGGAACGAATATACTTTACCACATATACACACACATAGAAATTGGTACTTTTTGGAAGTTTATTTTTACAAAGAGAAATATAGCATTTTTTATTGATTTTTCTCTTTCTCTGAAAGTGGTGCTACCAAATTATTGATACCACTTGTCTCTTTCAACTTTCAGTACTGATTGCCATATATTTTATTGTACCATAAATTTCTGGGAATTTTTTCTAAAAATTGACCTACAGAGAATCATTTTATATTCTTTGACTTTGTAAAAACTCAAAGAATTTTCATTAGCCAGACACAAGTGATATGTCTCTAAATATCATCAGATATAAAACTTTTATTTCTATTGATTATATTTTTGTATTTAAGAATTCATTAATTTTAAATTATTCGTTTTGTTGAAAATAAGTTGTCTTATTTCCAAAAAAAATTTTTATTGCTAGTATGTTGCTTCAGAAGAAGGATTTATGGAAAAATGACAAGTAGTTATGCTGTTAAAATTTTTTGCAAAAGCATACTACTAAAGTTTGAAATTTGCTGTAAAAGAATTCATCTTTCCCTTCACCTTTAAATGAATAATAAAATAGATAGGAAACTAAGACTAGCATAGACATAGTAAAGTGTATATGAGACTGTAAATTAAATGGAAAAAAAAATATGCTGAATTCAACCAAAATTTAAAACTATTATTGTGCCTAGCGTTTTACTTTTTAGTAAATTTATTGAAAAATATTCCAATGCTTTTTATGTGCTTGGTAATATTTTTGCCTTCATGTTAACATGCTTAAAAGCTTTAGCTATTTTTTTAAAATCTTGATTTTGAATTTTGGATAAATTTTTGAATAAAAATCACTTCAGTTTCTATTCAAAAATATAGCCAAAAATCATTACATGTTGAAAATATTGTGATTATTGGATTGCTTATGCAGGAGTCACCTGAGTTTCTTAGTTACATTTAAACGAAACTCTTTCCTTTAATCCATGTTTTTGATTTTCTAGCACTGGATCAGATTGGAAATGCATGCTGATGTTTTAATACATCATTTACACATGCTTGTTGATCCTTCTGATTCGAGTTATATGCCATCTCTAATTGTTGTGAATGGAGGACCATCATTGGCTAGCATGAAGGAATTACAAACGATTGTAGTTGGACAAAACAATACCACCGTAAATCTCCTGTGTGAACAGTCTGAGGTATGTAAATGCTTTGCCAGTATCTAAACAAAAAGAAAATGTATTGTTTAAAGCTATCTATTTAAATTTCCCCAATTAAAAAAGAATAAATATAAATAATTGGTGAAAATTGTCAGCTCTTTCTTGAAGTTATATAAACTGCAATTTCTGAGAAATTCTTTTAAAATGTATAGTTTTTATTTGAATTTTTAAATTTAATTATTAACAAAATAAAATTATAATTCTATTACTTCACCTTTTTTTACTAGCACTTATTCTTTAAAGCGGGAATTCGTCAACTTTTAACATTGTAATCTACTTTTTCAAAACTAGATATATAGAAGTCCCCTTCATTCTCAGCTTGTAGATTTTTACTGCGGTGAATGCTATATAAGCCAGATAACTTCCTTGGAGCTGAAGGGTCCCTTTTGCTTGATCGGTATGATACTCGGCTACTAACCATAAGATTGGGAGTTCGGGCCTAGCGCTATCCTTTAATCACTTACAATGGTAACCCAGCGACCGACCTTGGATAAACGCACCCTTCGCACATAGCTTCGTTCAACTGTCGTGGCGCCCTCTATCGGCGACTCAAATACCTAGAAGCGCATTAAATACGACATTTGTTAACATGACCACCAACACTTCACATAAGTATCGTTCGCCAACTCACTGGGGGGATACTCTGTGGTGATTGCTATATATGCCAATTAATATCTTTCAAACTGAAGGGGCCATTTTGCTTGATCGGTATGATACTCAGCTACTAACCATAAGATTGGGAGTTCGGGCCTAGGCTATCCGCTAATCTCTTACAGCCCCCAAAAAGGCTGTTTCTAAAGAAAAACATTTTTTTACATAAATGATAAATATTAATTCAAAATTGCATATATGAATGCAGTAGATTGTTCATAGCCAAAAGGATTTTCTGTTCTATTATTTAAAGTCTGAAATACTAACTAAAAGTATAATCTTAAAACAAAGCTCCCAACTGTAACAATTTATATGTTTCGTGCAAAAAGCTGATCTTTTTACATATCATCTACAAATTGGATAAGATTCTTGTTTGTTTTTTGTATTGTCATTTAATAGGAGCCATTTTTTTGCATAATGCACCATTTGTAACTATGTATTGCTTCCATATAGTTTCATCAAGATTTTGGACTTGCATCATATATTCACACATTGTAGAAAATCTTGTTTCAGCATTTTAAAAAATTAATGCATAACCCATAGTATTGAAAACCCTTTATTTAAAGTATCTGTATGAATAAATAATTATTAAATATACAATGATATACTCTCTTTTTTACACAAATAAAATCACTTTTATTAGTTCAAATAACATGTTAAATTGTAATTTAGATATAAAATTGAATTCTCTCAACTAAGAACTATGCAGTGCCGAGACAGCATTAAATAACTGACTGAAAAACCCCTATTGTTATAGATAAACACATTATAAAGCTAAAATTACATTAATTATTGCAGTTAATTCTTATTTGGAAAATAAGGGATGTGCATATGTGATAAATTGGAAATTGTGATATTTTTTGCAACTTAATAATTGTAATAAACGGATTCTCATTAAGTACTAGAATTGTAAATACTTTCTTTCAACAATAGAAATTCTAAAATAAATCAAATTGCAAATCCTTTCATTTGTGTAAATTTTGCACTTTCTGCAAATAAGTGGTATAAATTAAAGCTTTTCAGCTGTAGAATTTAACGTATTGATCCAGTATAAGTTAATATTTTAACCCTTTCTAAACGACATCTGTAAAGAATTTAAATACAAATATCCTGTTGTCAAAATCATAGTATCTTCATTTGCTTGTAAAAACTGTAGATCTGTTGTAGATTATTACCAATAAAATAATTTATGCTCTCTCTCTCTCTCTCTCTCTCTCTCTCTCTCTCTCTCTCTCTCTCTCTATATATATATATATATATATATATATATATATATATATATA
>JAOUZG010031332.1:1480197-1544470 GCA_026289955.1 Argiope argentata
AATTCTTATAATTTCATTCATCTCAGATGTTAATATGGCCTTTTATCAATTTCTAGCAATCCCCAAACATGTATAAAGATTTTTCTAAAACATCGATAACAGTGCATAAAAAATATTCCACCATCATCCTCTGCAACAATCAGCTGAATGCATTTTCTTGTATTCTAACCAAAAATCCAAAGCAATCAATAACAACTTCAGAAACCTTTTATATCGCACACACACTTTAAAAGAACCATTTGTTTATATTAATAGATCTATCAAATGCAGAAAAACAGAACAGAAATCAATGCCCATTTTGTTCAATTTTTGTATGATTCGGCTGTTGAAAAAAAAATGCTGTAGCTTTATACCATCTAATAGTATTTAAAAATTCAAATTGTTCATTCTGTTGTGGTGATTGCTATTCATATAAGCCAGATAACATCCCTCGGACCGAAGTGCACTTTTGGCCCAACGGATCTGTTACTCAGCTACAAACCATAAGATTGGGAGTTCGGTCCTAGCGCATCCGCCATAATCACCTAAAATGGTAACCCGGCGACCTTGAATAAACTCAACCTTCGCCCATAGCTTCGTTCAATTGTCGTGGCCCCCTCTATCGGCGACTCAAAGCTTCAGACACGCATTAAATACGACAAGTTGTTAACGTCACCACCATTACTTCACATAAGTATCGTTCGCCAAAACTCACAGCGAAGATACTCTGTGGTGATTGCCACACATATAAGCCAGATAACATCCCTCGGACCGAAGTGCACTTTTGGCCCAACGGATCTGTTACTCAGCTACAAACCATAAGATTGGGATTTCGGGCCTAGCTCATCCGCTGTAATCACCTAAACTGTTGTGAAGTCTTAAATACATGACATATGGCCAATACAGAGAAACTGAGCTTCACAAAAATGAGAAGCTGATGCTGAAGGCTTCTAAAGCTTTAAGTGAATTTTCATGTGAATCATTGTACCATGTATTAAAACTGAAAGCCCCATTCAGAAAATCTGTTTAATAAATGTCTTACCTTCATAAATTGTGATTTATTTTGCTTTATAGGTTATGGCTTTTGCTGGCAAGCGAGTGAAACAAGTGTCCTGTGGTAGCAGAGATGCTCAAACGCTGGCTATTACTGATGATGATATGGTGTACTCTTGGGGGGATGGGGATTTTGGAAAACTTGGAAGAGGGGGCAGTGAAGGTTGTCGAGTACCAGAAAATATTGAATCGCTAAACGGGCTTGGTGTTATCCAAGTTGAATGTGGTGCTCAGTTCTCTTTAGCATTGACGAATTCGGGTCAAGTTTGGACATGGTATGTTTATTTAAGTACTTTATATGATGAAACTTCAAATAGCCATTTATGATTATGATTTTGATTTTAAGAACTTAAGTCCTGAAAACTTTTCAAAACACTTTTGCCAGAAGTTACACCAGACACCCTCTAATAACAAAAAAGTCCAAAGGCACTTAAATAATTAAAACGACAAGGCATTATTATTAGTATTTGGACATTTAGTATTTGATTTGTAGCAGTGCTTGAAAGATTCTCTCTTTGAATAAAAATTGAAGGATTAAAAAAAATTAGGTTTTCATTCAGTTTTGATGGCATTTCCTTTCTTTTTATACACATCTAGTACTAACACTTACCATAAACCTTGTTCCCTTTCTTTGATTGTAGTATTAGTTCTAAATGTGCATTGAAAAACAGAGTATAATTGTGTAGAATAGAATATTTGCTTTCTACAATGTGAACTATTTTATGCCATGACTGATTGGTTACCAAAAAGTTGAACTGACTGACTTCTAATCAATATTGCAAGCTTAAATCAAATATCCATTTTCATATCCTTATACATAGCTCAATTCAAAACATTTTACATTTAATAAATGTGGCTAATAACTAGATATTTCAACATTGTTTTCAATTTGCACTCTTCAGTTTATTGTAACATTTCAATATTTTTAAGTAAAATCTGCAAATATAATTATGTTAAAGCATTCTATTTTTTATATTAAGAGTTCCATTAATACCTTAAATAGTGAAATAAAATGTATAATTAAATTTTAAAATTGTTTGAAAAATACATCCTTTGAAAAGATTTTTTAAACATTGCTTTCCTTATGCTTTAATAAAAACTGTACTTCTGAGATTTTAATTTTGCTTATAATTACATTAAGTATAATAATAATAAAATAAATTTTATTTTAATAATTGTTTGAGCATGGTTCATTATTTTTTGACATAATATTTTTATACCTTTAATCAATATACCTTTTGCATGAGTATGAATAATTGCAATTACAAAAGAAACAATGAAACATTAAATAAAATTATAAAGTATTTGTTTTTGAATTTTGCATTTATTATTTGATTTTAACATTAAAAATATAAAGAGAATCTACTGTTATTTTAAGAAATTTGATAAAATTTATTGTTAAATGAGTTATTTCCTGTGAAACTATCATATACTGAATTTTTGAACATCGTAAATCTCTGCTTATTTATTTTTGTCAAAAATATTTAAGTTTTTTAGAAAAAGAATTTTTAATTAGAAAATTAATTTATGCTCTTTGAACAAAATGTTCCAAATAAAATTTTGTGTATACCTATTTCGTTTATTTTACTATATACATATCGTTTTAAAAACAAAAAAAGCAACCTTGGATTTTGTTTTTTAAAAAAAGATGTAATATATTTATCATCTTACCCTTAAAGATGCAGAACAAAATAGATTACTGTGCAGTATAATAAAGAATAAGAAATTAATTTAAAAAACTGTTTAACCGATACTTACTGCAATGAAAAAAATTGAATTGAAATAAAAATTTGTTTATTTATGAAAAAAATTACTGCACATACACCTATCTGTATTAATTGAAAAAATTGTAATTATCAAAATTTCTAAATGTGAGAGAATTTTTGAAATCTTTATATCATGATTTGATAATACTTTTTGTTCATGGATTCGACATCACTCCAGGTTTTGCCAATGTGTAAGGATCTGTTTATTTAGCCAAAAGAGGTATAAGCAGACAGATGAAAAGATGAGTTGTTTAGGGGCAATAAAGGGAACTCTGATAATGCACAGACTTTGAAAACTTAAGATTTTGGGGATAAGATTCTAATTCCTAATAAAATACTTAAGAGAAAGCCTAAAGATTAAATTTTGATAATTAAATGAAAGATTTCTTTGTTAAAATTTGATAATTCACTTTTTTTAATATAATAATAATAATTCTGTTAAAGCATTTTTTTAAAAATTGTTTTGATAACTTTTTGAGATAACAATGATAATAACACATTTAATAATATTATGTAAAATAGTTTTTGTGCCATTTCTGAAAGCTATTTACCTCTTAAATTTATCGTACAAGCAATCAATGCATAATTTTGAGTTAAAATAAAATAGTATGGTTAGAAACAATATGACACCATGTAAACGTAGGGGGGGGGGACTAAACCAAAAGTATGTATTGTAATAGAAATCAAAGGATAAAGAATTCTGAAAATATGCTTTATTTTACCACATCTTACCCCTTATTGAGGCAAAATCATCAGAAATTGATAGCCTTGAGTTATTGAAATGAAGACTACTTATATTTTATTTATGAAAATAATCTGGAATGTAGTTGTATTCTGTAATATACATTTATCGAAAAAAAATTAATATTTTAAACTCTTTTCATTATCATAGATAATCTATTAATCAAATAGATTAATAAACGAAGATATAAGATTTAAATTTATGAATTAAACTGAACTTTCCAAATGCATTGAATGTATCCATTTAATACTTTTTACAGGGGTAAAGGTGATTACTTCAGACTTGGTCACGGTGAAGAGGGCCATGTCAGAAAACCCCAGCTCATCGAAGGTTTGCGAGGGAAAAAGATTGTACATGTTGCAGTTGGTGCTTTGCATTGTCTTGCAGTTACAGATAGTGGACAGGTACAGAATTATTGCTTATTACTAAAGAAAGTATAATATTTCTGTTTAAAGGATATAAAATACTGATATTTAAAATTTTGTAACCGAGATTTAATCGTAAAAGAGTTATTCTTTTTGTTAATCTGTCTAAAATCAACATGTGTAATTGTTTATTTATTTTTGTAATGCTGAGAGCAGTTAAAAATACCCTTTCTTCTTTGAATCTGAATTGTTATCTTATAAAAATTTCTAATTTCTGTTGTGGCAGTTAAAAACTGACTTTATCCATATTTTAATGTTTCATTTTATTGATTTCTTGATGTGAATAAAGCCTAATATGAATAAAAATTAGTTAAAGAATCTCAAATTTCCTAATTTATAAACATTTTTTAATGCTGAATTGCACCAAAAGCTACTGAGCTAAGATCTACAATTTTTTATCAGAACATATTGTTTTGGAAATTAGGTTTTCTAACGTCAACAAATTATCCGTTGGCAAAAAATAAAAATTTTATTATCTGCATGAGCATCTCAGCTTTTAATACGGTGTTGCCATTTCATTTACAAAATCTCAGATTAAAAAAAAATAAGTTAATGACTACCTCAAAATAAAACCTAGAAAAATGTCATTTCGAGGACGTGATTATATGAAAAGAAATAAATAGGAAAGGTGATATTTTTTTAAACAATAAATGCGAGACAAAGTTTTTTGGATCGTTTGCAATACTAAAGTGACTCATTCAATGAAAAAATTAAAATGAATGAAAAACGTAATTTAACTTGCATGAGCACGTGGTGCTTGGCCATTCAAGAAATTATGTTCTAACATTATACATTGAAATGTGCATAGCAGATTTCATTTTAATCTTTATATTATTTTATATTGGTCTTGTTTTATAAAATTATATGTTCAGTTGGAAGTTATTATTAATATTTTCTTTCATCGTCATTTTTATTTTGTATTCAACTGTGCATTTCTTTTCTCTGAATGGATCACTATTGGTTTCAAACCAGCTTTTAATTATTAGTCTTTAGTATTCATGTACATTATGAACACAGCTGGTCCCAAGGTAAGGAAAACTTTTAATGTTACTCTATATTTACATCTAAAGTGTGTTATAAATATTTTTTTTCTTAAATATTTTGCCAAAAGTACATGGGATTTTCTGTTACAATTTCCTCTAGTTAATCTGTGATAATCATATCTGAGATATTGTTAACAAAATAGCATTGTGTTTGGATGATCATATCATCTAGTATTTTAAGAAATAATAAAACCAGAGGACTATAGAAATTTTGATAACTGTACATTTCGTGATTCAAGCAACATAATATATAATTCTATAAGCCATTAGAATTATACATTAATCTCTGTTGTCTGCGATTAGAGTGAAAAAATTTTTAACAATTATATATTTATGTAGATTAAAATGAATAAAAGGGTTGGTAAGGTAAAAGGAGATAACAGTTGTGTTAAATATTTAGCTTGTTGTTAGTAGTTGTATTCATCGAGATTTGCTGTTAATTTATTAACAATATCTTGGGATATGAACACCATAGATTAACTAACAGTAGTTGTGGTGAAAAATCTCTTGTATATTGATGGAGTTTTAAGAAATATATTATTCATGATTCACGTTAGATGTGAATGTATAGTAACATAAAAAAATTTGTTCAATGACTATGGGATCTTTATTAAAAATGTCCAAGAAAATTCAGATCTAATCTAATTGCTGAAGATCAGTTTAAAACAGATAGCAAACTATTAAAAAAAGAATTGCCAAATTGAAAATCTTGTTAATAGAAAGTATAACCAATAACCTCTGACAAATCATTCTAAATATAAAATTATAAAACTTGCAGACTTCAGCTCATTTGCTAAAAACTAAATTTCAAAAAATGTACATGAAATATGACATTTATGGTCTTGTTACTAATTTTTATTCAAGTATGGATTTAAGGGTATGCCAATAAATTAATTTCAACATTAAAGAAATGTTTTAGTTTCTTTATACAAAAACAGAAGGTGCGAATTTGCATCTGATAATGATACAGACCAAGGGAGTAAGGATGTTTTTAACTCTGCCCAGATTTAAAAGTGTTGGGGAACGATTATATTATAAACTAGCCGCCTTTGGCGACCAGTCGGTTCGCCAATATTAATGCCGACTAAAGGGTTAAATAATTTTTTTATATAACTTGGTCTCAAGATAAGTTTTTCAGCAAAATACTTTTCAGCTTCAAATTTCGATAGTCATATAATTCACTTATACTATTATGTAGGCCTTAAACAGTCCTATCTTTGAAGTCCGCATCTCTCTCTGATTTTCTCTCAGTGCACAAAAAATTCACTTTTAAATTAAATTGAAAATGATGAAACTTCAATTAAAATAATGACTTCTTTACACAATCTAAGCATGTCTTTAAATAAAGCTAAGAACTGAAAGCAGAATAGTCCGACATTGAAGTTTTATGCTCAATACAGAAATTGAAACCTTATAAATTTTTTTAATAATTTATAAGATCTCAAGGAATTATTCAGCAAAAATTTTCCAGGTTAATAGAAAACTTCAGTTTTTAATTTTATTTTTAGATGTATATAAATATAAATAATAAGAATATATAAATAATATAAATGCTCTCAATAATAACATTTTTTTTAGGTTTATAAATATATTTCAAAAAATTATGGTTTAAATTCCTTTGGTCTTATAGATTCATATTTGTAAAATATTCTTAATATTTCAACGTCTAAATAAATAAATAAGCATTTCTATCTTCTTCAAATCTGGTTGATTTATTCAGTTCTGTATACTGCAAGTTTAGAACAATCATTATTATCATAATCTAGACCAATTATTCTAGAGCAACTCTGATTGGCTTCTTTGATATCTTGATAAAGTGATCTAAAATCGCCAGTTTATTTCAAATAGTTATGGTGAAATTTTCATAGATCAATCAGCTTTGATGGTTGATTTAGTTGATTGGAATGCCACTTTTTTTATTTAAGGACTTATTGTCTCAAGAATATTTTGTTAAATATGATTCACAGAGCAGATGATGTATGTAAAAATTTAATTCATCAGCATTTTTTTCCCTTAATCCATAGTTATATATTTCACTTGGACCAGTTGCTAAGAGATTTATGTCTCACCCCAAAAAATTAAGAAATTAAATGTTGGGCTCCGATTACAGAAGATGCCTTGTAGATGTTAAGCCATATTGCCTTAAATAAAATTGTTTAATTAGATTAGTAATATATGTATAGTAAAATATCATAGAAAACATTTCCATCCATTTATTTTCCACAAATATCACATTTCATTTTATACAGACATGTGCCGAAAATGACATTTTTATATGTTTAATTTGGAATGATAGTTGATTTATTTTTTCTCGTGAAAGAACATGATTTTGTTTTGGTAGAAATTTTTGATGCCTCCAAAAATAGTTTTATTTGCTTTTACAAATTTTGCAATGTTAATTATTACGTATGCTAGTTTGAAAGAAGATGCGTTTTCAAATAGCTGACCTACATTTACCAGTATAGTTTTAATATTACGTATGCTTCGTTGAAAGCAGTTGCGTTTTTATTTCGCATGATTCATTAAAATGCAGAGATAAATTACAATCACGAAGGTGAATTCTTTGATTTGAACAAAATATCGTCTTCACATAAGTAAAAGTAACAATTCAAAACATGTCTTATAGTTTTAAAAATAAAAAAAAAAGAATGCAAAAATATTTTTTACTACTGATTATCAATTGCTTTTTGTTCGTAGTTTTCCAAGTTCGTTTAAGATTTCTTGCTTTTAAATAATTAATCTCGCTCTCAGAAGAATATCGTTTGGTGCTTTTCTAAAAATTCTTTTTCAGTTTTAACTGTCGCACTTTTGTAATACATTTTTACTTTGTATTTTTATTTACTTTAATTCTTTAATGGAATTAATAATTTTGATATTGCAAACGACCATGAAAAATTTACTCTTGCATTTATTGTTTAAAAAATGTCACATTTCCTATTTATTTCATTTCGTATAATCACATGATGAAAATTATATTTTTCTGTTTTATTTTTGGTAGTAATAAACTTTTTTTAAAAAATCAGAACTTCTGAAAATGTGATGGCAACATTTTATGAAAAGCTTTTTTTTTAAGTTTTTTTTTTTGAGATCCTTGAGAAGATAAAAATTTAATTTTTATTTTATGCGAAATAAATTGTTGAAAAAAAATACGATTAAATTAAATGTTTAAAAATTCATTAAAAATAGAGTTTTAATATATAGGTCAAAACATTATCATCATTGAAAAGCTAATTTTTTGAGCTTTAACTTCATGCAAAAATCAAATTTGTGCTGTAATACTTTCGGAAGTTATACCAAAAAAACGTCAAAATTTACCTTATATTTTAATTAAATAAAATTTTAATTAAAAATTCAAGAAAAGGGCTCCGAGGTGCACATTCCCGGTACCCAAGGTATACATATACCAAATTTGGTAACTGTAGGTCGAACGGTGTGGCCTGTACATCGCCAACAGACACACACACATTGTTCTTTATTATAAGTAAAGATAAAGATGAGAAATCGCTTTTTCATCATGTAGCTTGAAAGTCTAATGAATTAAAATTATAATGACTTACTACATCTTACGCGCGACTTCATACATATGGAAATTTTGATGTATATATGTTAGAACGTACAGGATCTAATGTAAAATGTTATCAAAACCGTCTGCATACACAAATTCTCAGCGACAATTGGAGCAACGCAAAGATATGGATTTTAAGCATCAGTTGGGGTAACGCAATGCCAATTAGAAAACTTTAATTTTAATTCATCTATTTTATTTTTATTCAAAAGCACTTCTGAAGGAATCAAAAGATCTATTAATTAGCAATGTTTGATTTTAAATTTATCATACACTCTGAAAACAAACAGGATCGTTTGAAATAAGCCGAAAACATATTATGTCTAACATCATTAGCGTAGGGTAAAAACTACTTAAAGGCTATGTACTTGAAACTACTATAAAGGTACTTTTAAAAATTTAATCGAAAATGATGAAAATAGGCAAAAGGAATATGTACAGCAAGAAAAAAGAATCAAGAGAAATGAACAGGAATTACCGAATTATATTAACACAAGAACAGCATAAGAAAGAAAATTAATAAACCTTCCTTTAGAATAGTAATATTAAATGAAAAACGGAAACAGAAAAAAAAAAGATTAGATTTTTAAAAAATTTTTGTTCTGATGAAAAGGGCTTTTTGTCGGGAAATCCTACATTAAACCACAAAGAATTCCATTAGATAAGATGACATTAAAAGAATAACGGAAATAGAAAAATAAAAATAAACGATTAAAAAAACTCAGGCAGATGTTTTCATTTTTTGGTGGAAAATTTAGCTTTTAATTAATAAAAAATTAACCACTCAATTAACCGGAATAAAAATTAGCCTATCTTCTTCTGTAGACTTTAATCTATTTCTGTGCTAAATTTCATCCAATTTCCTTCAGCCATTCTGGCATGATTGAACCCCATCATCCATCCATCCAAACTTTCACATTTATAATAGTATAGTTGAAAAATAGCCATGATTAATCTAGACATAAGAATAAAGAATTTTTTCTTTAATTTTTAATTATAGATAAGATATATTAATAGATTCGTGATTTTTTAAAAATTATTGATTGATTGTATATACTCTATACTTTTGCATATAGGTATATGCTTGGGGTGATAATGATCATGGACAACAAGGTAATGGCACTACTACAGTCAACCGCAAACCAGCTCTAGTGCAAGGATTAGAGGATGTAAAAATCACAAGAGTTGCATGCGGTTCTTCTCACAGTATTGCTTGGACAACTGTCGAAGTGCAAAGTCCCAGACTACATGATCCTGTCTTATTTCCTGTTCCACGTGATCCTCTTGGAGCCTTAGCATTGGGTAAATAAAGATAATACTTAAATTAGGAACCATCTTCTTCGGGCCGCACGGTGGCGTGGGGTCAACGGAATGCAGACCATTGACCTAAGTGCGTAGAGCCTTCCCCCATGAAGCCTTATACGTACTGTTTGGCTGGACACCCTTCGTCCGGTTGCCAAGAACAGCTGTCTTTGCAGCTGAGTAGCATTCTTTGTTCTATTTCGACGGGCTGTTAACCGTATATACCGGTCACCAGTTGCTGTAGTGGCGCGTGGCCGACCTTGCCCTATTCGACGTCTAACATTTCCTGTTTCTTGGAATCGATCCCACAGCCTTGCAACAACATTTCTGGCGACTCCAACAGCATCCGCGATACTCCGTTGTGTTTGGCCTGATTCCGGTCGGCCTATGACACGCCATGCCATGGATTCCGGTAAATCGCGTTGTTTAGACATTCTCATAACCTTATCTCAAAAACAGAAAGATTGCGCAATCAAATTTCACAGTTACGGTAATAAAAGAGACGTTTCTGCAACATCCCGATTTCTGGCCTTATCTCCTTTTTCTGGTTTTTGACGCCATGAACTTTGATTTGCATATAAAGTTTTCTTCTTCCGTTTCCTGGCAGGCTGTAATTTATGGATGATTCATTTTATGTTGCTTATTGGTAGACATCTTTGCGTAATTCGGTTAAAACCATGTGCACCCCAAATTGTTTTGATCAGTGTAGATTGATAGCTATAGATTGTGTATTGAATTAAGTCTCAAAAAAATGAATAATGTTAACATAGAAAGAAATTGTATAGAAATTAAATTGATAACAGGGGCATATAATATTTATAAAAAGACAAAAAAAATTGTGTGATAATGGTTTCATGATATGGACATCAATCTCTATAAAAAAGACTAAACAATCTCCAAGCAACAAATGATTAGCCACTTGGCAGTCTGTTTTCATGCTTGATAAATTTACTGCTGATCACTTCTTTATATTATATTGAATTGTTTAAAGACATGGAAAATCCCTTTGAAAACAATTTTAATAATACTTTGCAATTCCATAAATTGGCAGAACAAAACATTGAATTAAGTGCAGCTGTAAAAACATATCTCTCCATGTCCATCAAACTGTTTAAATGATCTCAGCGATCATAGTCACAGCGGCAGGAAGAGGTTTTATGTAAAAACATATCATGAAGCAATCTAAAACATTTGCATGGTGGTTTGTTTTCATTTTAATATTTTTTGACATTAAGTAAGAAGTGCAGTTTCTCTGCCCCATACTGCTTTTTATATGAATAGACTTCAATTTCTAGGTATGTGATCTATATTGTCTATATAAATCTGTGAGCATGATATAATTCTTCAATATTCAGGTTGTGGTGATTGCTATACATATAAGCCAGATAACATCCCTCGGACCGAAGTGCACTTTTGTCCGATGGATGTTATCTGGCTTATATGAATAGCTATCACCACAAGGTAAAGGTCACCAGATTGAAGAAAAATGCATTCATGTTGTTGTTTTTGTATTATTTCAAATATTCAAATTTTCTGTATCTTCCAGGCAAAAGTGATTCTGCTGTTCAAGATGATGTCGACACTACTATCAATAATAAAATATTCATTCCTAATTCTAAGCAATTACAACGGCCATCGCTTATGAAGACAGTTTTATCATCTGCAAATGATCAAGCCAGGCAACAAGCTCTTCAAAATGTACTACAAGCTTTACAAATTCACCTTGCAAGGTTTGTAATGTTCTTTTATCACATATAATATCTTTAGTATGTATATTATTAAAATATGAAGTGACCTTACTGATTATAACTCAGTAGCTAGTTCTGGACTAAAAAATAAACAAATACTTTGAATTAAAATTTTAAGTTGATCTAAAAAAATATATATTTTTACGTTCTTTGAACTAGTCTTTGTACTCTAGAAGAAATTATTATTCCTACTTTTTTATTCAGAATGGATTCTGTTAGTCACTAGTTGCCTTTGCAGACCATTGGGTCCTTGGATTCAATGTTTCTTTTTAAAAATTTAGTTTAATATCTTGTGAATAATTATATATTTCCTTGAAAATTACTTTATGTGAAAAATATTTTTAACTATCAAATTTTTGATAGTTATTTTATCTATACTTTTTAAAAGTCTTATATAATTATACTTGTTAGATGCCTCTTTTAATTTTCTATTCACTTTGTATAAAAAATATTTAAGACAAATTGTTTTTTTAATGCTTTGTATTTATTGGATTTAGATAATCTGAAGAGCTAGAAAAACTAATATATGGTGGTAACAACATAAACAAATAATGGAATATGCAATTAACCAACGTAACTCGATGTGATTGGTAGTATTTACACATGACATCTAGCTAAATTGTTGGATTGGTTATTCATGTTACTGTGGTGATTGCTATACATATAAGCTAGATAACATCCCTCGGACCAAAGTGCACTTTTGGCCCAACGGATAAGTTACTGGACTACTAACCATAAGATTGGGAGTTCGGGCCTAGCGCAATCCGCTACACCTAAATTACAAATGGTAGGCTATCAAGATTTAAACTAATTTGAATGATGACTTTATAAGTGCCTCATTAATGATGGGATATATAATTTCAAATAGAGATATGATTTGGTTTTCCACATACAGTTACTTCATGAAATTGCTGTGAATATTGAGTATCTGATTAAATTTGAAATGTCCATCATTGGGATAGTAATGGACATCATCATTCGGATTTCATGTTTTTTCAACCATGATGAGAATCTTTCAACGAGATAAGCATGCAACATTTCCTCAAATTAACATGAATTTCAATACTAAGAGCTCAATAAGTGTCCAAGTACAATCTGAACTATTTTAAGGACAGTCATCATTCATATGAGCTTTAAGAGATAAAAGCACATTCATGTACCATTGTCAACTATTCAGAATAAATTATTTTGTCCTGTCCAGTCAAACCCACAACTGTAGTTTTGATGGCTGAAAATAGGCTGCCTAGTCTCATCTTAATTCCATTTGTGTTGGGCTGATGTATTCATGCAACTGAAGGAATCCATGGACCCTGTATGTCAAGAGTGAACTATTCAATCTATAGAACATCTGTTGTTGTTACTTATGGCACTTGCCATGGACGAGCCCCTTGATGATACAATAGCAGATTTTAGCCGAAAGGAACGTCTCTTGTTGTACAAGTGGCGCCATCTAGGGTCAAAAGTACGACTTAGCTACACACAAGTCACAAAGCTTTTTTTAAAGGCCGGACTTCGTTCATGCATATTCATTCACTCATCTTTGATCGTAATTTAGACCTGGAACAGAGAACGATCACCTCTGGCCCAGTAACCCCAGTGGTATTACTCTCGACATGGGGGACGTTGCGACCACGAACAGATTTAACGAGTGTCAGCCGCCTCACACTCGGGGAACCTTTTGGTCTGTGAGTTTCGAACCTGTAACCTAAGGAGTACGAGTCTAACGCTCTACCAACCAGACTATCACAGCCCAGAACATCTGTGATGGTATGGAGCATGCGGAATTGGCGCAAAAAAGAACTTCTGATACAAGTAAAAAATATTCTGATTAGTTACAGTACATAAGAATTTTGTTTAATCATCTACACTTTTTCATGTAGATTATGCATTTTAATAGAACTTGGCTTTTTTTTTAAGACAGTGTGATGATTCACACATGAATTATAACAAAGAATGGGGGCATGTTCATTGGCCGCCTAAATTCTCTGGCATGAATAATTTTTAAAATATCTTGGAACCGTGCAATCTGCTGTTCTGGAAATATTTCCATCATCTTCTTCTTTTTTAGATTGCACTTCAGAATTGATTATGTGAATTGTATCGAGTATACTTCCAGACATAAGCTGTACCGTGCTTGTCTTTTTACAGCATTTTTGTATGCTTGTGGGAAAGTAAGGGTGTAAGGTTATCCTTATAAGCCAGATAATATCCTTCGAGCTGAAGGATCCCTTTTGCTTGATCGGTATGTTACTCAGCTACAGGCCCAAACGTCGTAGGTTCGAACCGCAACCTTCAATCGCTACATTGATGACCTTGACAAGGCAACCTTTCGCAACAGTCTTGGCGCCATTTACCCGCAGTAAAATCGTCAGACTCACTTGACGAAAGCAAAAACAAACATACAAAAAATCTTCAGACCCACTTGACGAGCAAGCAGCAACTCGCCATAACTCTTGGCACAATACAAAAAAAAATCGCTCGCTTCTTCGCCAACTCACTGGTGGGGAAGTACTGTAGCGTTAGCCTTATAAGCCAGATAATATCCTTCGAGCTGAAGGGTCCCTTTTGCTTGATCGGTATGTTACTCGGCTACAGGCCCAAACGTCGCAGGTTTGTACCGCGACCTTCAATCCCTACAAGGGGATCCTATATAATATTAGGTAGGTGTCCAAATCTTTCTGAATCATCAGCATGTATGGGATATATATTCATTTTAAAGAGAAGAACACAAGTTTTTTTGGTGAGCTGTACAAATTATCTTGTACCTATTGATTGTAAAGCAGCATATGATGTAATAGTTAATGCAAGAAATTTACATCAACCAGTTAATCTGTATTTCAAATAATAAATAATTTCCATAATATTTCATCTGGTATCTGTTTTAACATTCTTTATTTAGAGAAGCAGTGGTATCAGCATTTACACCTCATACTGATATATCTGATGAGATGTCTATGTCTATGTCTGTTAACAAAGAGAGCTCTCCCGCCTTGAAGCAAGATGAAGTAGTGCCTTTTCCGGATGCAGGGAAACTTAGTCTGGGTCGTAAAATTAAATCAAATTCATTTGCTAAAGCTGCAAAGGTAAGAAATTTTAGTTTAGTATTGCATGTTTACTTAATCGATGACTATCTTCTTATTGATAAGTTATATTTCCTTTTTGTTCTCTGTTTTCTTAAATAAAGTTATAACTATACATTTACCTGGAGGGAAACCTTAAAATTATCTTCTACACTAAATATTTAACCAAAGAACACCAAGTATTTGCTAGAAATTATGTGAATGTTAAGTTTTCTTTCATTCATAAAGTGTTACCTTTTATTCATGAGTTATACTCTTTGAAAATTCTCAATACATGGCATATGAGTTACGAAATTGCTCTGTTTAGCTGGTTGAACATTATGGCTGGGTCATGAGATATCTCATTTTCATGGGATTTTTTACTGAATTGGTGCATAACCAAACATAGCCAAATATTTTTGTTACTTTTCCAGGATAATGAAGCCTTATGTATTCTTATAACAGATGATAAGCAAAATAACTGAATGTCGACATTATATGCATGTGAAAACAATCAGTCAGTAAAACCAGTACGGCATTAGATCTGCATTGATTGTTTACAATACCTTTATAAAGTGTTTTATTACTTTACATTTTGTTATTTCAGAATTTGTGTTTTAATTTTTAAGAAGACAGCTTTTTAAAATGTAAAAAATCTTATGCAATAAATACATATATAAAATCTATAATAATATTTAAGAATACTATATGTAATACCAAATGTAACTTGAAAGGGGCATTAACAGTATTATATCAGAGTTCATATTTTTATGGCATAAATTCATTAGTTTAATATCATTTCATTAATCCTCATTTTTTACTATATACGAAAATTATTATTATATTATTTCATGAAAAATGTGCATATATTTATCTTATTGCTTGCCAAACATGCTTCTAGGACATTCAAAAATATACGGGCCCTAGGAGCATGTTGAGCACATAGAATACCATATGCAATGTTTTAATAACTTTTATCAGCTTTCTTGTGATAATCATTTTTAAAGTAATATAATAATCATCCTTATAACATATAATACAATACTGTTCCAGGTCCTATTAAATAAATACTGAACTTTTTTTTAATTCTATTAGTTAGCTACTTTTAATGCTCTGTTAAAAGGCATTTGCATTTAATAAATGCTGTATCATAATTTATTAAGGGGTATTCAAATTATTTCCTATAGTCATATTTTTTAACACATTCGCTGCCACCAAAATTTATATATCCATCCTCAGAAGCCGAATTTAAAAAAAGTGTTTTAATGATTAAAAACGTTCCTTATATTTTAATAGTAAAGCCAGAAAAAAAGAAAAACCTTTTATTTTCGTGTTTAGTAAAAATAATGCTTCACTAACGTGCCACAAAAATCTCATCGTTCAACTTCCAAATCCGAACTAAAACTTATCATACTCGATTGTCGCCCCAGAGCGTCACCGGAATGGGAGGTAGCGCCATGCCGACGCGCCAGCGCGTCAGTGGCAGCGAATGTGTTAATATATATCTATGATTGGTAGTTTTCATAGGTAAATTTAGGATTTTCAATATGTCCTTTCTGTTTAATTTTTATTTTTATTTTGCAATGATTGGTAATATCTGAAAAAAATGTTACAGCAAACAATGATAGTTCTATGTTGTAATTCATCAGAATATCAAAGATAGTGTTAAAACAATTTACTTATAAATTAACTTCTAGATATATAATTATTTTTATAAGAATTTTATGAGAATAACAATTGATAGAAATTAGGAAATCAACAAATAAAAAAATGGACTTAAGTGAAATTATTTTTTAATATTTTAATGAATGTGTTCTGTTATGTCCCAATTATTTCTGAAAAAACTCAAAGACTGGGAAAAATGAATATTTTTTATTCTTTTTATATTGTTTGATGAATTGATGTGCAAAATCAAATTTCTGTTTATAAATACCCTCTTATTCATAAATTTCAATTCATATTGTGTTTTAAAATTGTTTAATAGATGTGTATGATCTAGTCATCAAATTCATATCTATATCATAAATCTGTTTTGCATCTGTTATATTGGAATTCACTTCTGATAATATTAGTAATTTTTTTAACAATTCTTTCACAGAGCCCAACTGATGAAGAAGCAAATTTAACTAGGGAATTGTTTTCTGTAAATTCATTATCAAGTTCCAGTAGTTTTTCTTCTAAAGTTTCACCGACAGCAGCTAGTGTTTTAGTTGCTACATATTCTTCTTGTGAACAAGTAAGATTTTTTTCCTGTTTTAAACTTATGCAAAATACTCTATACTATTAATATAAAAGTAAAAGCTTTTTGTCTTTCTTTTTGTCTTTATGTACTCAAAATTGTAGAAGATGAAAAATACTTACTTTTGTTAGTATCATTATCATTTTCTAAACTATGATACCTAAAATATTCTTATTGTATGTAATTTTTGTTAATAAATTTAGAATATCAATAGCATACAATTCAAATCTCCTCAAAAATTTCAATTTGGCCTAATGGTTGCTGTTATTGCTAATAAGTAGTTTTCAAATAAATTGCTTAAGGTGAATATACTTTGTGCTTATTTCAAAAAACAAACATATTTTTAATGTAAAAGGATTTAAATGTAAATAATATACTTTAATAATTCAATTAACCTATTGCAGAACACCTTGCTAATTTATGCTGGATATCTTTTTTAAGGGTGTTTGGGACATAAAAATGATTGTAATTTGTAAAATAATAATAAATAAATAAATACAATTTTAGTTTAAAGTTTTTTTTTTTTTTTACTTAACACTTTGGTGACCAGCAATTTTACACAGAAACTATGTCATGTCATCGGTTACTTTTTTTGTTATTGAATATGAAAGTAAAACGTTCTAAAAAAAACTCCAATGAATTTTATTTATACTGAATGAAATGAAATTAAACTTTGGACATATTTTTTACATCATAAAGTTATTCTTCAATATGTTCCGTCATGGTTGAAATTTTTGGAATTTTACTAAAATTCTAATAAAAATGTAAATACTAGGAAAAGTAATTTTTCTGTTATAGAGCGGACAAGACTAAACACGATACGTCAAGTTTTTGCAATGTTCTATATCGCCCTCGGTGTTATAAATTGAAACAGATAATGCAAGTGCAATGACGAGTTAACTCCTCACCGGTCAGCAAAGTGTTAAAATGATGTTCGAATCCTGTTTCTATCTTAATTAGAACCAGAGATATAATAATTTTGTGGTGTGTTGGTTCAAAAATCTATCACTCAGACAATTTTTGGCATGCTCTGTATACACTAGTAGACAAAGTAGTAGACTAGTGTTAAAAGAAAAGGTCATAATATTCAGTGAAAACCTACAACTAACATACTGAGTGATAAAACTATACAAAAATTACCAGATATTGCCACAACAACATAGTTAGAAACAGTATCAGAGGGATATTTATGCAAATCTGCAACACTGTAGCTCCATAGACTTTATACAAAAACATACAACATGCCCCACTTGGCTAGAATTGTGGTGCTTCATTAATTAACCCCTGGCATTGAAACAAAAACCAACAGTTTGTTTGAAAAACAGTCACTAAAACACCTCTAAAAAAAGATTTTATCTTTAAAATTATATCTATTTTTCAATTGCTAGCCTCAAATAGCCGGTCAAGTACCAATAAAGACTAAGGGATAAAATTTGGAACATATATTTTTAGAATATTTAACTTTAATTTTGATTCACCAAATTTAAAGAAAAAATGTTTAACTTAAATAATATGAATTTATTTTCTAAAAAGTATCTTAGAAATTATCATTCAAATATTCTTCATTTTTCTTTTAATTGATATTTTAATTTTAACTACACAATCAAAATTAAAGCACATTTGTTAACTTAAAAAAATTGAACATGTTCTAAAAATATTTGGAATTTTCAAAATTTCTGTAATTTTGCTTATTAATTAAATGGTTAATCCATAAAAATATACCTACATTGTAAATTAAAATTAATTTTAAAAAATTAAAGTGTCCCAGTACCTGCATAACTGAAATGAAAGTATCAATTACACCTAAGGATCCTTTACTCCCTATAGAAGCAAATATCGCCAAAAATGTTAAAAACATTTTTAAAAAATCTTTTTTTTTATAAGGCAACAATAATTATCAAAGAATAACAGAAAAGTTAAGTATTATTAGTGGAAATTTAGATAAAAATTGATAAAAAAGTTTTAAAATATATATAATATTTTCATTTGATAGGTATAGTATCATTAGCCCGTTGACTGCTAGCTACGAGATATCTCATATTAAGCATGTGCATCAAAGCTACCAGCTATGAGATATCTCGTAGTGCGTGCTGCAATTTTAGATTAATTACAAATGCCCATTTTAGTAAAAAATATTTTTAAAAGCTGAATGAAAAATATATATGGAGTAAAAAAATGCACTAATTTTCAATTTTTATTATAAAAATTATTTATATTAGACGATTAGATTATAATAATTATATTTATATATATGAATGTATTACATAAATTTAAAAATATTTTTATTATTGTTGCTGAATATGATAAACTCTAAAACAAGGATCAACAAAAAGTGCTGGCTTCTCGGGGCAGGCACTGTGGACAAAAATACCTAGTCTCCTTACATTTTTTTTCCTTTACTGCTTTGGCATTTACTGCAATTTTTATTAAAAAAGAACACCACGAAATAACTTGTAAGTGGCAACCAGCACAGGAATTTTTATCAGTCACGCCAGCTATGAGTTATCTCATTGTGTGTGTGTTTTCATTAAAAATTACAGTAAATGCTATTATAATATTATATCAGTAACTTAATATAATTATATTTTCTAAACTTTCAAGTATTCTTCAAAATAAAACCTTGGCACCCAGGGCAAGACACTCTAAATATGTCTGGCTGTCAATGGGTTAAAGAACTTTATGTATTTTTTTCTGTATATGAAAACATAGTTTAATAAAATATAAATTATTCAACAAGCTATGATAAAATTTTCCTTTTCCCTTTACAGCATCCTTGTATAAATTTTTTTTAAGCGACCGAGGCATTTAATTTTTTATAACTTTCCTTCTTATTAATGTAGGATAAATTATTCTGAACCTTTTTTTTTTAATTATTCAACAGGTGTGTTCAATAACAGATGCAACTGAATTAGATGTAGATGAATTCACTAACTTACTATCTTCAGACGATGCACGTGTGTTGGTTGATCTACTTAAATTGGCTGTTGCAGGAAGGATGAATGATAAAGCAACAGATATAATATCCTCAGTCTTGACTAATTTGAGTAAATCCAACCCTCATGTAAGTACTCTTTTTCTGTATAGTTTAAATACACTATTTAAAAAGAGTGTGGTTCCGTGCATGTGCTCATGTGTTGGCACCGTACAAGTCAGGCCATTTCATCTAAAGCTGCCGAACTTGGCACCTAATGCCTTTAAAAGATAAAAATGCACACATCGATGTGATTTTTATAAAAAAAATTATTCAAAATTAAGTGAAATATTGCCATCCTTCTGTAATAGTTTTCAAAAAATTTACACAGAGGTGACATGGCAGTGGGGAAATACATGGAATTTGAAAATCAACTTTAAAAAAAACAGAATAAAGAGGAGAATAAAATTTTCCTTAAAAACCATAAAATTGTATTAAATTCCAAAGCTCCTAATTTTTTTATCTAAAAAATATCAGTTTCTTTAAATATTGCAAAAAGGAAAGATTGTTGCCATAATTCTGAAAACAAAAGAACATGCCCAGGTGTTACATCACAAAAGCTTATCCCTTCTCTTCTGCCTAGATAGTGAAAATGAGAGAAAAATTACTGAGGAGAGACTGATTACTGAATGAAAAAGTTACCGATATTTAAAAAGTTACATGAATTTCAGTGGAGCTACTGAAGCTGGAAAAGAAGACTTATTCAAAATACTTTTTATATTTATAAAGAATTCTAGAAAAAAATTAAGAATTGGAGGGGGGTGATAGCCAAAAAAATTTAAAAATTCCACCATATGTAAATTCTTGTTTATTGAAAAACAGTGAAGTATTATGTGAAATCAAAGGATTGATTTGCTTCATCTTCATTATTCCAAAATACTAATTTTTGCTCCACGTTTAGAAAATACGAAAATTAATTTTAAATTTTGCTGACAAAAAAAATAAATGCAATGAAATTCATTATTTATTTAATTACAAAATTGGATTAGATAATTTCAGTTCTAATGTTTTGATGTCCGAAGGATTTTCTGATTTTTGGGATGACGTAAAAATATTTATTTTATCACATGAAAATGTGGCCATGGAAAGTTGATTCGTTATCAACAGAGATATGTTTGTTGAAAATATGAAAATAAGTTCATTAACCCTCCTACAATTTCTACCAATTAGCAATCAGTACATTTTCCATTGCATCCCTCATTTTTTGCAGTTTAGAGTGTTTATTTTTAAGATAACAGATTTTTATGACATCTTATTATTGTCTTGTAACATATAGAATCAGTTCTTTCATTTTGAAAAATATTTTAATTTATTTGTAAATGCTGCATCTAAATAGAGAGTTTTAAAAATTTATGCAGTCTGAAGGTTAATTGGTCTGAAAACTGTGTATCTTTCAAAGGTGTATCTTAAATGTTTCAATCTGAGGACATTTCCTTCAGAAAGCATATAAGGTGCTATAAAATTAATAAAAAAAAAACAGGAAAATGTTCAAGAAAATGAAAAAGGATCCAAGAGAATCAAAGCAGTTTTGCTAGTTAAATTGTTACAAATGTAAAACTGAAAAATCTGCTGAAATTAGGGAAGATGACTAAAATATATAAATTAACAAGAAAAGGTTTTTAATTTCCCTTTATAATTTTTTGATATGTAATCAACGATAACTACTGTACTATAGTTATATCATGGTTCTATGATATACTGAAGTGACAAAAGTCATGAGATAAGAGTATGCAAATATACAGACATTAGTTTTATGTATGAAATATATAAATGAACAGGATTCATTTGTTTTTCTAAGCAAGAATTTATTTTGCCCATGTGATTTTTCATTTGACTCTATAGCTTCATGTTAGACAGTTGAATTTTTTTTAAAAAAAAGAAAAATGGGAATCTGAAAAACATAGGAAAGTTAGATGTCTACAATTTCAAAATTAAAGTTTTTGAGTTTGAATCTAAATGGCCAACTTTAAAAAATTTCCAAAAAATACATAATAACTTTTATATACATCGGAAATTATATATATATATTTATAAAATTTCCAATATATATAAAAGTTATTATGTATTTTTTTGAAATTTTAAAAATAGTTATCATTATTAATTATAAAAATAAGATTATTGAAAAATATTTTTATATAGTTTTAAAATGTTATTAATATTTTTCTTCTTCTTTAAAAAATAAAATTAACATTATTAGTGGAAAAAATTAAAAAAAAAAGATTGTTTAGTATAAAAGTGTATTTAACTCTTTTATTATTTGAACCTTTGTTTTAGTATTTAAGAAATCGAAAACCATTACATGTTTTTGGTACATAGAACTTTATGTACAAATTTACGTTTATGTGGAGCTTTTTTTTTTTTTTTTTGGAAGTCACTAAGCATTTAATGATGTTCGAGTCATTATAATTGTTTCCATTTTTAGATAATGGCATAAAAAGTTTCTTCAGAAAATTGAAAATGATGTAGAAATTTCCCTCACAAACCTAAAAATGATATAGAAGTTTTTAATTTTTAGGTTGCTGAAATGATTTTAGAGCTTTGTGTAACAGAATTAGAAGATGTGGCTACTGAATTGTCAAGTCACCGCCATATGCCTTTGCCTGTTGTTCAAGAGACACCCCATCCCTATCCAGATAATGTAACTCTAAGCAATGTTGTAAAAATTCCAGGTAAATGCATTTTTTATCAATTTGTATTGTATTTTAAATTAATTTCTAATGTGTATGGAATGTTAGTTGGTATACTAACTTCAAATCATTGTTCATTGGCTAAAGTGTTTTTAAAAATTGTCTCTCAGTTAGTTTTTTCCATCCATAAAATATGTTTAGTCATCTATATTCTACAAAATCATAATTTATCATCTATTGTTTTTGATTTTTTCCCTTTTATTAAAGAGAGAATTAAAACCAAACGATTTTTATATATTATTGCTGTTTACAGAATTAGACTATTCCAAACGATTTTTCAATGCTGCAAAAGAGAGAAATTAAAAAAAAGAATTTTATGTTGTTTAACATGGATTTGAAATTAAAAGTGATAAAAGAATGCTAGTGCCAAAAAAAAACAACCTAATAAATACTATTTTTCCTTGAATTCTCAGTAGAACAATGTTTTATAATGTAAAAATATAAAATTTTCTGTTCTTGATCCTATGTAAAATTTTTAAAAATAGCATACCATCTTTGATAGGTTTAACTTTACTATATGATTGCAATTCAAAAATTTATTATTCATATCCAGAATTTTCTTATTGACTTGTAAAACCGCATGTGTGCTATTGTAAAATGGATATTTTATCAAAACCTATCTCAATTAGTTTACTCAAAAATATAGTAAAATCTTCCTCTACATCCGCACCTCTTGTAAATTATTTTTTTTTAATTGCAAGAAAAATTAATTTTTTTCTTCTAGTTTCTTTTTAATCAGTCGTGTTTTAATAAGGCAGAGCTATGAAATGAATGATTTTATTACATTAACACTCAACAAATGTGAGAAGGGAGAAAGGAGGGTATTCTCATCTGAAAGAAAAAACGTTAATCATTTGCTTTGATTAACGTTCAACGTCGCATTAATCAACGTTGGGTTTATATAGACTGAAATCAATAGCATGGGCTTTTTACCATAGGATATTTTGCTTACTCTCTATCAGCAAATATTTCAAACTTATCCTAATTTTGACGTACGAATCCTATCTTTTTTTTATGTAATCTAGATAAGATCATAACCATCAAAAAATTATATCTCCAGTATTTAATGAACTTGTATATTTTAGGCCACTTAGAAAAGTGCATATGTTTCCCTTTTAGAACTAAAAGGGCATATATAAAATTCAAACAATTCAAAAACACATTGGATTAGAGAGATGGTAAGGAATTTAATGTGAGGTCCTAATGCCAAAATTTTATATTTCCATCAAATTTTGGATAAAGTCCATTGAGGAAAAGTTTGTCCTTGCACATTTGAACAAGAAAAAAAAGCAAGAAACTCGTATATAATTTTATAAAAAATACAGATATATTTGAAATTTTGCTCAAATTATCTATAAAATAATCATCTTTGTGCCTATTTCATTTGTACATATATGAATATGCTAATTCGAAATTCTAATAGCTAAAAATAAAGGAAATTTGGATGCTATTTCAATCCGAAATTGCAAATCTATGTTAAAATTTGAACCCATTTAATTAAATATAAAAATTCACATTTCATTTTCTTCAATATACTGTTACATTTTTAGCGCAGCAGGTTCGGATTGAATTTACAGCTATTTACAAGTATTTACAGGAGGACTTGATAAAGTAAAACTTCAGATAAACACAATTCAGCAGTTAACAGTCCCTAACAGTGTAAATGCAAGCCTTACGCACGATAAAAACAGACTGCAAAACAGCTATCGTATAGCACAGTAAGCAGTAAGTCACAGTGAGCTCAATAATACAACGTTCACAGCAAACGTAAACACAGCTCACTAATAATCCGCTAGTCCAGCGAGGTGCTTCTCGTCCGAGAGTGAAAAAACTAACTCACTCACTCACTCCGGCAACTCGTCCCTTATATAGCCGAGCTAGCGATCGCGTGGAAAAAACGCGCCGCTTCATAAAGGATCCAGCGGCTACCGGACTATTCCTTTCGAAAAACCAACCCGGCTACCGCCAACCTCGGTGCACCAACACGGCGCTCGCCGGCTTGTAACAATGCTTTGGAACACAAAAATCGTACATTGAGTTGCAGCATAAAGAAATCGAATGCAAGAGAGAGGGGGATTCTTGTAGACTAGTCATCACCTTGGGGGGGTGCTAATTTTCTCCTCACTTTTACAGCTAAAAAGTATTCGGTGAATGTATACTTTTATTAAAAGGACAAAAAAGATGCTATATTGTCTATGAAATAATTGAGTGGAATTTATAGCTATAAATATGTCATCATATTGCCTTAATTAATCACTTTTTCTTATCCAGCTGTGTATATTGAAATAACATCCCACTCCCCCCATTAAGGTAACTAATTCATCCTTTGTAGGCAGCTGTCATTGCATTCTTATTCCAATTTGTTGTTATTGTTGTTGCCTTTTGAAGGGAATCATCCAAAGTGCCCTGACTGCCATTAAAGAACTCAGAAAACCAGATGAGTTAGTTAGATTATTCTTTGATTTCCGGACGTAATTCAATTTAAATATATCAGAGTCAGGATTGATTCCTGTGGTCCTTGTTAACCCTTTGAGTTCTATTTTAATGTACTTGATTTTTTTATAGGATTCTTGAAACATCCTTAAAAAATTGAGATGTTTATAGATGTAAATATGTCAGCCTGTTGCCTCGATTAATCACCCCCCCCCCTCGTCCAGGGCCGCGGTACCTTGTTGTGAGGTCTCGGTTACAGTTTTGTGACACGATTCCACTGAAGAACCGTCGTGTAAGCGGTATTGATGTAACATTAAATTCCTCTGGGCCAAATGTCCTCCCACTAGAATAGTGTGATGTGGAGAAGGATGTGCTATTTTAGGTGTTGTCCTCGTTATCTGACCGCAGTTAAAAATTGCGACAACCGTCCCAAAATAGCTCTAATTTTGTTATAAAATGGGACGTTAATATAAATAAATTAAATTAAACTTCCCCTTCATCTTGCCATATATATTGAAATAGAAACTACCTTCAATCAAGGTGGCTAATTCATCTTTTGTAGGCAGCTGCAATTACTTTCAGATTTCAAATTATTCATATTTTGCTGTCTCTTGACTGGGAATCATCCGAATTTCCCATACTACCTCCAATTAAGGTAACTGATTCATCTTTTGTAGGCATCTGTAATTGTATTATGAGAGCCGAGATAGCCAAAGAAATTACTTTCCTGGGCCCCAATTAGGCCAAGTCGATCCCTGGCGACCCTGAGAAAAAATATCAGCAGCTTTTGGTCTTAATACTTTGGGCAAAAACAATTGTTATTTTTTAAAAAAAAATAGTTTTGTTGTTTTAAATTATTAATAGCCCATCCTTGCCCAACAGGTGCCGTTTATTTAAGAATGGAATTCGATCGTCAGTGCTCAACTGAGCGTCGCCACGATCCACTCACCATCATGGATGGCACTGGAAAAATAATAGCAATTAGATCAGGTATGTGAAAATCTTACATTCATAATAATTACCATACTTCTTAAATAATGACCATTTTTATAATTATCTTAATTTTTTTAAGGTCGTGAATGGCCTGAATGGTGTGTGGACCTCCATATACCAGGAAACGAGCTGAGATGGAAATTTGTTAGTGATGGTTCAGTAAATGGTTGGGGTTGGCGCTTTACTGTGTATCCCATCATGCCACAAAACAGCGATAAAGACATGTCTGATCGATCTGTCATGTCTGGACCTTCCATTGAATTGGTTACTTCACTTCTCGAGAAACAGATTAATTTTACTTCTGACGTCAACGCTTTATCAAGACTTGCAGCTGCACTTGCATCTTGTGCACAGCTGGGAGCTCTTGGTAAGAAAAATCTTGATATTTTCTGTATAGTGTTTCTCAATGTTTTTTTATTGTCGTGCATTATTTTAATTTCTAAGTAGTTAAAAGTATTAAATTGGTTAAAAGATTGAGTGAGAGTAAGCACGGGTAATGAGGGATCGATATTGTTACGTTTTTAGTGAAGCGTGTTCGAATTGAATGAACTTTACTTGAGGACAGCACAAACAAATTTATTTACAGATATTTACAGGATGACTTGATAAAGTAACACTTCCAGCAGTCAACGGTCACTTACAGCGTAAATACAAGCTTTACGCACAATAAAAACAGACTGCTTAACAGCTATCGTAAAGTACAGCAACAGTAAATCACAGCGAGCTCAATAAGACAACGTGAACACAGCTCACTAAAGTAATCCGCTAGTCCAGCGAGACGCATCTCTTCCGAGAGGGAAAAAACTAACTGACTGACTACGGCTACTCGTCCCTTATATAGCCGAGGAAGCGAGTGTCCCGAAACACGAGAAATTTCTCAAAACACCGCGAGCGATCCAGCGGCTACTAGAATATTCCTTTCGCCAAGCTCCTCTCCAAACGCCGCCAATCTTGGTGCACTACCACGGCGCTCGCCAGCTCGTAACAATATTTTGACGAAATGTCAGACCTCTCGCAAAAAAATCGCTGGTTTGAATCCCTGCCTGAGGGTGACCCTTGAAAGTCTTCAGCCTGGATTCATTGGATTTTTTTTTCCTTTCGATTTCGAATTTTACTTTTAACTTAAATCTTTTTACTAATTTAGTTCATTTCATTTGTGTTCTAGTTATAGCAGCATTGACGCTCTCTAAATACAATGTTATTTTAATATTATGGTTCAGGAAATTTGTTTAGGTTTTTTTCCATATCATTTTTCTTTGGTATGATAGTTAAAAATATGTGATTCCATTAAGAAAAAGTGATATATGTGACTTTCAAAATTGTATGTTATTTGCATTAGTTGGCTTTTGATTAGCCTAACTAGGCAGTTGTGCAGGACTGCTTGCAGTTTGATTAAAAATGTTATTAGTCTAGTGTCCTAATAAATTAATAAATTTATTCAAAAACACAAATTCTATTAATTTATAAAATACTTGAATAATATTAATTTTTTTATCAAATATTATTAGTCAGATTCTTGTCTTTCATTACATTCATTTAGTCTTTTTAATAACTATAAATGTCGTGTCATGTCTCTCTTAAACTGGATAATGTATAGTCTTGAATCATTCAGTTTAAATGTGTATTTTATAAAAGGAAGTGTATACGATTCAGAATGCTTGCTGCCAAGAGTAAAACATGGGGGGGGGGGGGGGGTCTGTCATGATTTGGGCAGCCATATCGTGGTATTACATGGGTCCCATGATTACCTTGCAAGGTCGCATTACTGGTAAAGATTATGTGACCATTTTGGCCGATCAAGTCCATCCCATGTACGGTATTTTTTCCCCAGTGGTAATGCTGTGTACCAAGATTATAGAACCTCTATTCACACCGTCCAAGACTGGTTTTGTGAGGATGAGGAGGATTTGTCACATTTCCCCTGGCTACCACAATCACCAGATATCAATATTATTGAGTCTTTGTGGTTGTACTTTAGAGAGAAAGGTTTTTGATCGATATCCCCCTCCATTATCTCTAACTGAACTTGCCACTGTTTTGCAGGAAGAATGGTATAAGATTCCCTTGAAAACCATACAATACCTGTATTTATCGATACCTAACAGAATTCAAGCAGTTTTAAAGGCTAATGATTGTCCTACACGGTATTAGGCATGATATTATGTTTTTTTAGGTGCCATATTTTTTTCCTGTAAAAAAAATCTTCCCTGGTTATTTCAGTCAATAAATGTTCTGCTGAAAATATTCACTGGACAAATTTGTATACAGTTTTAATAATCATTGTTAGAAATATAATCTTCATATTAACTAAATATAAAAAATTCCATTCCTATTACTGAGTTAAGAAAAATTTACTTTTTATTATTATAAGCCAATTAATAACTGTCTAGAGTAAGTATCATACTTTGACTGCCATAATGTCATATAGGCTGCCATTAAAGCGGTTTAAAATAATGGTATATGAATATTAAATTAATATTTTCCAATTTAATTGATTTTAATTGGAAAAAAGTGGTTTTTAAGTTATGTTTTGTAGTTTCTTTTTAATGTTATGTGCTCAAAATATTTTATTAATTATGATTGCCAGATTTCATGACTTTTTCAAAGGTGCTTTATTGACTGGAACAATATAAAATGTCTATTTGTCATTTGAAACTTTTTTCCCTAGTTTTAAAAAGTATGTCTATGGCTGGTTACACACATAGTGGATTTTTCAGACAAGGTTAATTCATTGTCACCTCCATAACAACATGGTGTATTGATTAACCACACCTTCATTTTTCTGCAAAATGTGTAAACTCCAATATAATTCAATACGCTACTGTTGTTGTGGCGATGACGATTAATTAGTCACGTCAGAAAAATATGCTGTGTTTGTAACCAGTGTATATCTAATGGTAATCTATGTATAAGAAATGATGCATTCTTTAGAGAATTTATTTTGTTTGTTGTAATTAATGACAGACAATGAAGTAGTTCACTTTGAGTTGCATTAAATGTTAATTTTTTTTCAGCATCTGGTCATAGAATGTGGGCATTAAATAAACTTCGCCAGCTGAAATCTTCAGTATTAGGAGACAAAATGAGTATAGTCACAATTATGTCTGAATCATCAGATGATTCACCTAGTGATGCTCAGGTTAATGTTAGTCAGGTATGAAGGTATTTTATTTCAAGTTTTCTATGGTTATTTTTCACTTATTCAAAAAGTTTCATGAATAAATGAAATAATAATACTTTTTTATTATCTTTTTTATTGCATGATATGCGTATAATGCATTAAGTATCATTAGCTTTTTAAAAATGAAAAAAAGAAACACTGGAAATAATTCTCTAAGCATAGATTTTCAACATATGTAAGTTATAAATATAACCTTTTGAAAAAATTATAAATATTCAGCTATGTTATCAAAACATTTCTTTTAAGAAATTTGATTTATATTGATATCATAAATGCATTATTCCCCAGTACCCATAGTTGGAAATTTAAAAAAGGTTGTCTATTCGAGCACAAACTGTACAATTTCTGTATTTAAAATTGTATAATGTGTTGCAGTTTGGTGTTACAGTTTTCAGAAAGGGTGCAATATTATAAAATGTACTTGTTTATCAGAAAAATCTGCAAAATATTGCAGATATATATTATGACCTTATATTTACATACTAATGTACTTTTCAATCAATCCTAGTTTTGCCTTTAAAAACGCTAATAATTGTTAATTAAATTTTTTATAACTTTTTGATTTAAGAAAGTTTTTGATGAAGAAATCCTAATATAATTTTAATTAACTTTAAATTATACTTATTAAATTGCTTTTTTTCTGCTTATTACTCTCATCTATATAATCTTATCTTCTTCAGAGAGAAAAATAATCTTTGAAGAAAAGGCTCTGTCCACTAAGACTTAAAATCTTCGCTTTAAGTTCAAAATCTGATGTCACTAATTAGTCATAATGTACATTAAATCTCATGAGACAAACGTTTTTGCATTCATAGGGTTCAGAAGTTAGAAATAAAATATCATCTCAGATGCTGTCCTTGTTATCTGACTTGGGTTCTATTATGAGCCCCAAATAGTCCTTCTGTTCCTTCCAAACAATATGTTAATATAATTAAATTCAATCTTTATAAATAATTGAATTTAAAATAATAATGTCTTCACCCTAAGTTAAAATGGAATAGACAGGAATGAACTAACTAGATTGTTTATATTTGACGGTAATACATTATTTGTGTGTTTAAAAAAAAAAATTTAAAGTTAATTTATATCTCCTGTTTGAAGTCTTGGATGCTTCAATTTAGGAGACTCAAGCATATGTATATTATGAACAGATCTAGATTAAGGTTCAATTTTTTTCATCAACTTGAAATAAATTCATCCCTTATGAATCAGCTAAAAAAATTAAGAAATCATGCTAAGTAGGATTAAGAAATAAATGGAAGAAATATGATTACTACTTGTTTCCTTTATATATATACGAGTATAATATATAAAAATAGGATTTAATCATATTAGAAAATTTAATAATTTTTTTTCTTTTAGCCTCTATTTGGAGAAGCACTTGTTAGTCTTGTAAGAGATTTACCTGGAACTATCTTGCGTCAATATGAATACGAAGATGCTATATTAAGAGCTGGTAAACATCTGATGCATAGCGACTTCTTTAAGGTAATTTGAAATATATTTATTTTGATTTTTTTAAAATTTCTTAATCACTAGTTAACTGGCATATTTTTAAAGGATGTAGAATTTGAATCTTGCTTTAAAGTTTAGTTCTAACCACTTTCAAATTCAAAGGTAGTGTGGGGATTGCTATATAAGCCAGATAACTTCCTTCGAGCTGAAGGGTCCCTTTTGCTTGATTGGTATGTTACTCGGCTACTAACCATAAAATTGGGAGTTCAGGCTAGCGCAATCCGCTAATCATCCGACAGTAGTATTGATATTACAAATTTTAATTTTTATATTATATACGTAAGTAAATTATTATCCTCTACATATCGAATTTCAAAATTAATGAACTTAATTATTTTTATTAATTAAGGATTTTGTTTATTAATCAAAATTACCCAAATCCCAACTTTTTACTTAAAATAAGTTAACAAGAGAATTCAAAAAGTCTAACAGAATTGCTTTGGGGATTTTTTTTTTAGATATTATTTGGAACTAGATTTTTTTTAGATATGTGTTTGTTGATCTGTTTCATATTGATTGTGCTTTCAAGAGTTAAATGACTTCAAAAGACATGACGCAGAAGTTTGCAGAATAGGATCTATGGGTGAATGTCATTATTGTCACTGTTTCTGTCCAAAGTTATTTAGTTGATTTAAAAGTAAAATCCTTGTTGCTTTGAAAAGGTTTCATTAAAATTCCTAGTTAAAAATTCTAAATTAAGGTATTTGGACATATTTAATTTATCATTCATTTGCAAAATTTAGAATCTATGAAAACTGAAAAAAGATTAAATTTTCAGATGTATTGTACAAAATATTGTGTAGTCTGTAATATACAACATTATAATCAGCTATGTGAGCTAATGACAAACTCATAAAATTCTCAAAAATCAATCTTATTTCTTTAACTAGTAAGCCTATTCTCATATTGAGTTATGGAGTATAATTTTGGTGGTAAATGTCACCAAATTTCTATCTTCTCTTAGATTTGCCATGTACGGGAGGCAAAAGTTTATCTGATTTTTCAATGTTAATTTTAAAAATTGGAAAAAATAGAAAAAAAACTGTTGTTGTAAAAGCATTTTCTCAAAAAGTGAATTAATTCAATTTTTCTTATTGCTGTTTATAATTTGCATGATGTCTTGATTTTCTTTAAAATAATTTATTTGGTGTTTAAAAAGCTTTTTCAAGCAGAAATAGGATTGTCACAGTTATTAACTATAGATAGACTTATATTGGAAATGCTAATATACCCATAATCAAAGGAGATTGTTATATAAATAATTACAAGTAAATAGGCATATAGACACTATTATTGTTTTTCCTTCATAGATTGGAATATAAATAAAAATATTTTAAAGATTAATCAACTCAAGAAACCTCATGTACAACCATAGTCTGCAATACCAAATTGAAAACCAGACACAGTGTTAACCCATTTAAGTATTGGGAATACTAGATTTATCCATCTCCGCTTGTTGCTAAGTGAACAACCACTTCTAGATTCTCTGTATATAATTGTTAAATGTCTGTCCGATATATATTGTCAGAATGCCTTAATTTCAATGCTCAGTGTTTTTTTTTTCTTCCCAGAACATTTTATTAAACAGCTTAAATGTTTACATTTTTTAAGTCTATTAAATTTTATACAATCATTTAAATTTGTTTGTTTATAGGCGTTTTTGTACATTATCCGTTTTTGATTATTATACATTGTTATGATGTTAACTCTATTTTGGCATTGCATAGTCAAAAATATGGCTCTTACACCAAAAAAATCTAATCAAATTCAAATGTATTAATAGTGTAATCATTTTTATCATGTCAGAACATGATGTTATTTTCGGAATGAAATTTGTCAACAAAAATCCATAGGCGAAAAGTTGAAATTTTATTATCTGCATGAGCAACTAAAAAAAAATGTGTTGCCATCGCATTTACAAAAGTTCTGATTAAAAAAAATAATAAGTTAATGACTACAGCAAATGAAACCAAGAAAATGTCATTTTGAGCATGTGATTATACGGAATGAAATAAATAGGAAATGTGATATTTTTTTAAACAATCAATGCGAGACAAAGTTTTTTTTGGATCGTTTGCAATACTAAAGTGACTCATTCGATGAAACCATTAAAATGAATGAAAATATAATTTGACTTGAACGAGTACGTGGCGCTTGGCCGTTCAAGAAATGATGTTCCAACACGATTCATTGAAATACGCATAGCAGATTTCATTTGAATCTTTTTATTATTTTTTTCTTTTCTTGTTTTGAAATTATCATTCTACTTTTTAAAAAACAAGCAAACTGGTTTCGAAAATAGTTTTCCTTTTTCATAGCATCAATAGCTATGTTCGTTCACTTAAATCATGTTTATTTATTTTTTTGCATTAATTAAAAGTGATGCATTTTCTTCATTAAGTAAACATTTATTTCCTTTCTTTACCTAAATAAATCCTTTGATTTTAAACTACAAATTCAAATACTATTATTGCTTATCTCAAAGAGATAAAAAAAATGCTTGGACGTTCAAGAAATGATGCTCTGGTATTATACATTGAAATATGCATAGCAGATTTCATTTTAATCTTTTTTTTTTCTTGTAGGTCCTTGTTGCATTAGCTTGTGACTTGAGTTTAGACAGCATACCTTCATGCAGTGAAAGTCACAAATGGCTGTGGTTCAGAAGATACTGCATGGCTTCTCGAGTGTCTACATCACTGAGTGAGAGAACTGCTCTTCCACCAGCTTTCTGTGAAGAAGTGAGGAAAAAGATTCGGGAGATGTGCACGGAAGATGAAGAGGTGACCGCTGACCATGAAGATCATCAATTGTTTAAACAGGAACATGATGAACAATTAATTTTGTGGGTGAACAGGTAATAGAAATTTTGCTTTATATTTTTGTGTCTTTTCTGGTATTTTTCCATTCGCATTATTAAAAAATAATTCATTTTTCTCTTTGTAATTAATTTCAACATATGTAATCTTCATTCAAAGAAACAGGCTTATAATAATTATTAAGAAATGTGTAGCATTATGCAATCCTCTATTTAGTCTGGCATGACTTGATATGTGTTCTTTTTTTGTTTTGTGTCGGACCTAAATGATTTTGCCATCTATTTTTTTTTTCTTGTTATTGCAGGTGTAACATATCTGGAAATAATAATTAAGGAAAGAAAATAATAAAAAGAAAATACTGGCAAAAGTAGAAAAAATATAATTATATATTACTCATAATTTATGGTTAATTTTTGAAGCTCTATTAAGTACTTTATTTTTCCTCTTGTTTGATGAAAATATGATTGATTGCAAAAAATGAATCAAGGATTAAACTATTAATATTCAATATGCGCAAATTAATCTTAATTGCCTTAAAACTTAGGGAATTTATTACATTTTGAATTAGTGTTCATAATATCATTATATTTTGATATATATTTTTATATATTTATATATATATATATATATATATATATATATATATATATATATATATACTAGCCATCCCGTACATAACAGTGATTCGTGCACTTAGTTGCGAAAATCCCCTATAATAATTACTTATTACCTATAATTTTTTCTAATTTTGGGAGGGTCCCGGTGTCAATGGACTTCTTACATATGACCCTGTCCTTAACCGATCTTAACTATCCTTTTAAAGTATTGATTTTCTTTATAAAAACAGGCCATCCAAATTTTGTTGTTATACCTATGTTTAAGCAAGAACTTATTTGTATACAGCATTTTTGGGGGGTTTTCAGGTGCTAAAATTATTAAGCTGCTTGATGAACTGACTCTGGAGCAAGCTACATAAAATTGGCCGTGTGAAAAACAGTATCCTCTTAAATCGATCCCTGCTACTTTTAATTTCTGTCCTTGTGACTTATTAACGGTTATTGCAAAGCAAACGTTTACAGGAAAGTGCACTCTTCTAAATTCAAAAGGATAGTCCGGTGGAATTAGTGGAATGCGGGGTATTAAAACCAACTCTCCTCGAGCACATCCAGTAATTATCGTAGCTTCGATTACATACTTATTAAGTTTAGTCACTTATAGTCTGATGCCAGTGTATAACTTTGGAAGACAAAGGTTTCGTGGTAGCATTACTGGTGTCCCAACTTTCAGGTAAAGTATGTGAGGTGGAAACCTGGAATGAATTCACAAGACGCGTAATTTTTGCTGGATTGTTTTCAAAATTGATCAGGGTGTGTCAAAGCAATGCCAAATTATATATAAAAAAAGTTTAGTCTCATTTTTATTTATCAATGGATTAGATTTGTGATGTTGAAGAGGAAAACCCAATAAACGACAAAAAAAAATTAATGCACAATTTTTTGTCAGAATTTTACAATCTTTCCCACGATTTTGAAAAATTTATCAAATGTTATGTAAAAAAATTGATTAAGTTATGTTGAAAAGTTTCGGCGTGATTAAATATTAAAGCGAATTATCGCCTCTTCATTAAAAAATTCGCCAAAAATTCAGTTTTAGAAATTCAATTTTTTAAATTGTATTGCAACATACTACATCGTAATGCTTTTCAGGAAACATATTTTCTGTATTTTTCCAGCTAAGCGTCTATTTTACAGGGCCATTCGAGAAATAGACCCGTCAAAATGGACTTTAAAAAAAAAATCGATATTTAATTCTTGCGTCGATATTTCGTAAAATAAATTATACCTCCGTGGTCTACGATAAAAAGTAAATCCGATTCCACAGCGATATTGAGTATAAGTTGAACGGACGCGTAACGATGGCAATTTTAAAAACGCGGTTTTACTGGACGAAAAGGTACTCATGAGCGATCGCTGCTCCGGAAGGCCATGTTTCACTCGGAAAGTAACTTAACAGGTTTAAATTTCACAGAAATTAAGGGATTTTAATTAATTTCTCCCGAACTAATTGACATTTCGAAAAATAAACTATCCTATCTTTTAAGTTGGATCAAACTGCAAGTGGAGTGTAAATTTTATTAAAATCGGTTAAGTAGTGTAGGAGTCCATCGTGGACAAACAACGTGACACGTAATTTATATATATTGAGTTATATATATTAAATTGGAAATTTGTCTGTTTATTAAAGGAAACCGGATGAATGGGCTGTGTCCTGGGGTGGAAGTGGAACCATCTACGGCTGGGGTCACAATCATCGTGGTCAGCTAGGAGGAGTAGAAGGAGCAAAAGTAAAATTACCAACTCCCTGTGATGCTATAACCAATTTAAGGCCACTCCAGATAGTAGGCGGAGAACAGACCTTGTTTATCGTAACGACAGAAATGAAAGTAAGTCTGGGTCAGTGTAGCTTGACCGTCATGTAACAAGACATTCTTCCTGGCAGTTTAGATGCATTATTAATTTGCCAATCATAAATTGTAATTTTATTGTTTAGCCGCGGTGGTCTGTCTGATGGTAAGATCTCAGCTTCAGACCCTAGTGGTTTCAAGTTGGATACCTGATATATCACCGAAGAACCATCGTTTAAGCAGGTCTGGTGCACGTTAAATCTGTCAGGAGTAAATGTCCTCCTGCTGGTGTGGTGTGCAAGTTTAAGGGGGGTTCCGGCTCAGTTGTCATTCTTGGCATCCACCCGAGTTTCAAAATTTCAAGATTCATCCCAAAATAGCCCTAACGGGATGTTAATAAAACTAAATTTAAATTTTTGTGATGCAAATTTCTTTCATGGTAAAGAAGATGCCCAGAGGCACCAAGTCTCTATTACCGCTCTGTAATCAACAATTAATTGAAGTAGAAATGTGAATAGTCTGTGCCATTTGTCAGTTATATAAATTGTCTATTCTCTAAATTTAGGCCAATGTACAGTCATTATACTTTAACATCTATTCATGACTCAAAGTTACTCTGTTGACGAATTTCATCTTTTCTTATGAGTCGTCAGTTGTTCATGTCATCTAATTGCAATAACTGTTTCTTTATTGCGCAACAATGATAATGTTAGTTTTTGATTTGCAACTCAATAATTCAAAAATTATTATCTACTTATCCTTTAAATGAGCTGCTTACTTCATATGAATCTTATGAAATTGTGTAATTCCCCAAATTATTATCCATATCATTTAAATCACAATTTAAAAATCCATCCATAATAACCTTAACCCCCCTAGTTACCAATTGTTTGAATTCGATACATTTTATTGCTCACCTTTGAGCTTTAAAAATGAACACACTATATGTTTTAATGTCATCTGAAAGAAAAGTAGTGAAGAAAAAAAAAGGATAGAAAAAAGAAGAAAAGAAAAGAAGGGTGTGTGTGTCACCATTATTTCCTCTTTGAGAGGCATTTTCCAAGCTATTTTCAAACTTTCGCACCTCTTGAAAACCAATTGTGTCTTTATTTTTTTAGTGTGTGTACAATTATGAAAATTTAAATCTCATTATTCTATAAAAACGTCGAATTTTAGACCTTTCCCTCCACCATTTAAGTAAAATATCAATTCCGGGGCAATCATTGCTCGGATAGAAAGAGAAAGATAAGTAGTACAATGAACAGAACATCTGAAGAAAATAACACTAAATAATACTATAAATGAATTATATGATTATCAAAATTTGTTTGGTTTAAAAATATTTTGGTGAAAAACCTGTTATGAGACACTGCTAAATAAAATATTATATGAAAATTTTTGCGAGCATTAATACTGGCGAACCGACTGGTCGCCAAAGGCGGCTAGTGAAACGATAAAAATTGTCCGTGTTCTTCTATATTTGTGTATTTCAAAGTCCACTGTCTCCTTAAGTTGATATTTATGAAATCTAACTATGAAATTCTTTTCAATTTTGTATTTTAGGTGTACGCCACTGGTTATGGGTCCGGTGGTCGACTGGGCATTGGTGGAGCCGATTCTGTCTCCACCCCCACGCTGCTAGAAAGCATCCAAGACATTGCTATCAAGAAAGTTGCTGTCAATTCTGGTGGGAAGCATTGCTTGGCACTTACTATACACGGAGAAGTTTACTCTTGGGGTGAAGGAGATGACGGGAAGTTAGGACATGGCACCAGAAGTTCCTGTGATCGACCCCAGAAGATAGAGAGTATCAGTGACAAGGAAGTCATTGATATTGCATGTGGTGGCGCTCACAGTGCATGCATTACATCAACTGGAGAATTGTTTACGTGGGGTAAAGGTCGATATGGACGATTAGGCCATGGCGATAGTGAAGATCAGTTGAAACCGAAAAAGGTAAGTTTACAGCATTTGAATGGTAACGATTGTAGTTTAATAAATGTAAGACGGTTAAAATTTGGTGTGTAGTCTTTGAACCAAATTTGGTGGTTTCTATGAAATTTCAAGTAAAACCTGTTCAGATGTCTATTTTTCCTCTTAATCCTTCATATATCTATTATGATGCGACAGGATAGAGCGTCACCCCTGTTTTGCCAAGGATATTTAGCGCCAAATATGGCAACCCGATGTTGTCGTTTGAGGATATCTTCCCTCGGGAGATAAGACGCAAGAGCGCAAGGAGTTGGCGATTTTGAAAAGTGCGCCAAGGGAGTGATGTTGTCTATGGATCAACCATTTATTGAATTGAATGTAATACATTTTGTAATTAAATATAAAAGCGCTTCTTCCTCGTGATCTGGGCATCCTGGTTTCGAGTCCCGGTCAGGGCATGGTTGTCCTTTTGTGTTCTATCTGTGAGGTGTGAGAATTTGCCTCCCTGTAAAAAGGGGCTTTGCAAGCGAATGTGATAAATGTGTGCCATCCTCATATGAGCTAGAAGTCAGACTTCTGCTCTCGGGTGCTCAGAGGTCCATACCCTCAGAAGCTACTGCACCCCTATTTCCGTTGTAAAGCGGACACGAGATCGTCATCAATTAAATATATTTATTGACGATGAAATGATAAAAATAGAATTGCTCATTTCCGTCCATTTTTGCTAATTTCAAAGTCCACTCTCTCTTTAAAGAACCCTTGTTTTTTATTGTTTATTTATTTATTTACTTTCTTGAATATTTAATATAGGAAAGGTATATAATATAGAGAAAATATAGTTATAGTCAAAAAAATTTACCTCTAAATTTTGTTTAAACTCCATGTTTTAGATTTCTTTGAGTTCAAAAAATGCATTTTTGGAAAATGGCTGCCTTAAAGATAACTCACAAATAATGTGTGCTAGATGGTTGAAATTTAGTACACGATCTTTGAAACAAAACTTTCCTGGTTTCTATCAAATTTAGAATAAATCTGTTCAGAAGGAGCCCGTGTATTCGAATATAAGTTAGCACAATAACTACAAAATGAAGAGATCTAGATAGAAAAGATTCGGTACACAAATTTAGCATCTATGATGTAGCAGAAGCACCTGTTAAAGTTCGAATCAAAACCAACAACGAGTTTAACTATCTGTTGGTTGACTGCCCGTTCATGTACTTTGAGAAACATGTTAAAGTGATAGTATAAAAATACCGTGATTTAAATATATAAAATTAGATATGGGATTCTGTGACTAAAAGTGTAGTTTTGTGTCAGATCTTTGTTTTAATCGATTGAGAAAATTGTGTTTAATTCACAAATTGGATTATCAGATACTATTAACCGCATACCAGGAATTAATCATCAAACAATGCGCCAAGATTGACACGTTGGATTCAATAAAAATCTGCTCCAAGGTTAATATTTTGTGACCCGAGTGTGTGGCGGCTGACGCTCTTTAAATCTGTCGTGGTCGCAAATTCCTCCATGTCGAGAGTAATAGCACTGGGGGTTCTGGGTCAGAGGAGATCGTTCTCTGTTCCAGGTCTAAATTACGATCTGAGGTGAATGAATCAATATGCATGAATGAAGCCCGTCCCGTAAAAAGGGTCGTGGTATGTCTGTGTAGCTAAGTCGTACTCTTGGCCCTAGATGGCGCTACTTGTAAAACAAAAGACGTATATTCCGGTTTAAAATCTACTGATAGTATTAGCGAGGGCTTGTCTATGGCAAGTGTCATAAGTAACAGCAACATATTTTATAACAGTGCATTGATATTTCAAAATATAGATTATCATTATTCTGTCTCCTTTCTTTATTTCTAAGCATGTATTTTTAATTTTAGGTCGAACTCCTCGCCAATTACAAAGTCATCGATGTCGCCTGTGGATCTGGCGATGCGCAGACGTTATGCATCACCAGCGGTAATATCGTTTGGTCGTGGGGTGACGGCGACTACGGAAAATTAGGTCGTGGAGGAAGTGATGGATGCAAGATCCCTGTCAAAATTGATGCGCTCACCGGTATGGGAGTGATAAAAGTAGAATGCGGATCTCAATTCTCAGTTGCTTTGACAAATTCTGGAAGTGTTTTCACTTGGTAAGTATTTTTTTAAAATCTTTTAACATGGTTTTGTGGCGCTAGCTTCATAAGACAGATAACATCTACCATACCGAAGTCGACTTTTGTATTATGGTCATGTTACTCGGCTACCAGCCCTAGCGTCGCAGGGTTCGTATCGCGACCTTCAAGCGGTACATTAGTGACCTTGGCAACGGAATCTCCTGCAACAGTCGTTTCACCAACTACCCGCAACAAAAACAAACAAAGTCGTCAGACTCACTTGACGCAAACACACGAAGACGTCAGACTCACTTGACGTAAGCAAGCAGCAACCCGCCATAACGCTTGGCGCTATAAAAATCGTTCGTCCCTTACTGGTGGAGGGAGTACTGTGGCGCTAGCTTTATAAGCCTGATAACATCTACCATACCGAAGTCGACTTTGTATTATGGTCATGTTACTCGGCTACTGGCCCTTGCTTCGCAGGTTCGTATCGCGACCTTCAATTGGTACAGTTTTATAATAAATATCATTTGGAGGGTCTAGAGAAAATACAGGGTGTGGCAACATAATTTGCTGCTTTGAAAGGCCAATAAAGCAAGAGACATTATAGGTACCATTCTAAATATCTGTACTCCATATGTTGTATACATGAACATGTACTTGGACACTGTTTCGAAAATTGTATCGAGCAAGTGTCACCCCCCCCCCTCTTGGCGATTCACTGAGTAACCCGATTTCTGAAGTTTCGATAAACTCTTTCCAATATAGCCATGGTTTTGTGGTCTAATGTAGTCTTTCAGTTCAGCAAGTGTCCTTGGACGAATTAGTGTAGTAGAGGGATTTTAGATACCCCCCTGACTGCACCCCGAATGTGAATTTTATGGAACAAGGACCAGCTTTGGCCATACTGCGCCAAACATACGGTAAAAAGTATCTTACGAGTGTTAAAAATTGAATTCAATATGTAAAAAATTTGTTACATATAGTTATTAACTAACAAATTTGTAAAAATTAAAAGTACTCAATTCAAAATATTTAAATGATACTAAATAAGATGGAAAAAGCCAATTTCTGTTAAAAATTTAAAAATTGTTCAGTTGAAGATGTTCTCCCACCATATCATGAAGGTTTAAAGAAATAATGAATAATCCGAAATAATGTAACCTATGTGAATTAACAGCCGGACATTCTTTTAATATATGAATGATGGTAAAATCGACCTGACACATTGAACAAATTGGACACTGTTCGCCAAACAAAAGATGTTTATGATTGAATCGAGTGTGCCCGATACGAAGTCGACTCCACTTCACATCGAATTCTCTCACAGAGAACTCTGGCTACAAGATAATGTTTGGCGTAATGGAGTGCAATTTATAAGACACCAGAAGATCCCATGACAGCTGCCATAATGAATGAACGTAACTAGAAACTTGTCTCTTCATATCGAGATAGAGGAGTGGTCTTTGTAGAAATAAAGAGGCAGTCTTAGCTGCAATATCTGCCCTTTCATTACCAGTTATACCTGAGTGGCCAGGGATCCAACAAAAAATTATATCAAAATCTTTAGACTGCATATTTTTCAGAAGTACTGCACCGCACCGGATAAATGCTGTAATTGCAAACGCTCACACACTTCCTTTTCTCGCGCCTGTCCTTCGTGGATATTTGAAAAGGAAATAATTGCTGGAAAGGTGAAAAAAAGACATTTCGTATTCGGAGGCGAAGAGATTTGTGAACGCTCGTGGATCTGTTGATGGATGCAGTTATTCTAACGCAGCCAATAAAAACGCTGGAAGCAAGAAGTATTATTCAAATAATGCCTATAATCATGCATGCCAATAATTCTCCCTTTCAACCATCTTACACACCCTCTGAAATTTGTCCCATATTTGAGTCATTTATAAAAGTATTCCTACGGAAGACACTTCTTAAGATATTCCACAGTGTAAAATTGCCGCTACTTCACAAGACTTCAAGATTCAAAACAGTTACTAACAGGATGAAATTTAAGAAAGACACCAAGTCTAAAACTAATAACCACGCCGTAAATCCTTACAAAATTTCTGAATTTTATAAAAATTCTTCCCGTGACATTTCTCCTAAGCCTCATACAGATAACGAACATTTTCCGAAATTCTGGAAAATTCCAAACCGAAAAATACTTTTTCTACAACAAAACTGGTTTCTAAAGATTGCTGTTTGAGACAAATAAGGAGCATAGTTAGTCTTGACAAAATCAAATCCTCAATTGCTAAAGGTAACATTCCGTTACAATCCGAAAAGGCTTCGGAGATGAGTACTTCAAGTGACTCAGAAGATATTTTGAAATATAATATAAGTGAATAGTTGGAGACATCTGATGAAATTCATATTCTGTCTCCTCCTAAAGCATAAAAACCGAAGGGAAAATATATAATTCCAACAAAATACAAAAATTCATAAAGTTATAATTTCACTTTTTAACTGATTACCTTTTTTTTCCCCATTTTGAATTTTAAAATTCTGTACATTAGTTCCCTTTTATAAAGATTTTAATATTTTATCTGACAGTTTTTAGCATTGTGATTGTTCAATGTGAGTTTGTTACATTCATATAAGCTTGTTTTATTACTGCATGATATAAATTAGAATCATAATTTTAAATTTTATTGCGGTCGTAAATTAGCACAGCTTAGCTGAATCTGACTCTTGTGCCATTACCCTCAAACAAACCAAAACCTGAGATCATACTACTATGCTTTAATTCGAAATGTGTGTATTTACTGCTTCTATGAATAGTTCATCCAAGTAACAATAAAGGTTTAGAAGTTGTACTAAGAATATTGTATGTAAAATTGTTGAATATTATGACAAAGAAACAGAAAATGAATCCGTAAATTAAATCGGCCTAACTTTTTAAAAATTGTGTCTGCCTTACCGCCATTTTTACTAAAGCTCAGAAACAAAAGATTAATTTTATCCAAATTTTGCTTCACCTTAAAGTAATTTTAAAAAAAGATTTTTTAAAAAAAACATCTATAGATGAATTAGTTGCATAAACAGACGAATTAGAAAATAAATTTTATATTAAATAAAATAACCTCTGATTAAATTATTTTCTATTTTGAAAAAAAATCGTTTTACTATTAAAAAAAGATTTTTTCTGTAAAAAAAATGAATTAACAAATGTTAGTTGTAATTAACGAAATTAAGATTATGATTAGCAAAAAGGATTAAGTAGAATTCGAAATCGAAAGGAGAAAAAAAAATAATACAATGAATCCGGCCTGAAGACTTTTTCAAGAGTCACCCTTATGTAGGGATTCAAACCAGGGACTTTTTCTGTGAGAGGTCTGACAATTCGTCAAAATATCGATTCCTCGTGACCCGAAAATCCCCCAAAAAACTACAAAACTAAAAACAATGTTCTTTTTTAAAATTATGATTTTGATCATTTGTTTGAGCTTTTCCATATTGGTTTTCTGTCATCTTTGGAGAAAAAAAAATATGATAAGTACGTAAGGTTGCAATAAGAAACTAATTTTCAGGTTACATTTGGCGAAAAAATAACGGTGAACGGACATTAATCTAAAGTCGAGTTATAAAAATGTTTTTCCATGATAACTTGAAATTTGGAAAAGTAGATAACATTTCTTTCCATGTTTTTCCAGAAGTTAATGCATTTGCTTGTTTTATATTAACAGGGGCAAAGGAGATTATCACCGATTGGGTCATGGTACAGATGACCACGTTCGTCGACCAAAAAAAGTTACATCACTGCATAATAAAAAAGTTATTTCAATTGCTGTTGGCTCTTTGCACTGTGTTGTCTGTACGGATGGAGGTAAATGTTATGTTTGAAACATTATTTTTTTAGTGTGCTGCGAACTTTAAATGATAATTATATTGCCTTTTCTTCAGTTCATGAAACGCAAAATGTAAATTGTTAAAAATCTTGATTTTATGCTTTCATTTTTTTTCCGTATACGAAATGTACAAAAAAAATGTAATCGTCAAACAAAAAAAATTTAAACTGGAGATTTTGACGAATTTTCTTATTTAAGATTTCTCTGAGTCATGTCTGTCTGTGAACACGATAATTCAAAAAAATTTGAAGCGGGAAAGATTAAATTTGATATTTAATTTTTACACCAAATTCGATCTATCGATTTCTGTCAAATCTTGAATGTATTGCTTCTATAAGAATTCTATCTAACTACCCAACTATCCTATTACAAGTGAACACAATTATTACAAAACATATTGATTAATAAATAATCATAGATATGTTATTACAAAACATATTGATAGATAAATAATCATAGATATGTTATTACAAAACATAATCATAAACAAATCAAAACATAATCATAGGAGTGGTCTCCCCAAAACCTTCTTGCATACTCTAATAAAGGTGTTATCCCAGTGAACGCTTTGCACAGTATTGGCATACAAATATGAACTACTAACTTTTGAAGATGGATTTCGCATTTTTACTGCACCTATCGTATCAGCCGGACTATTTGAGGATTAATCCCTGGCAGAGGTGGCGATAGAAGGGGGCTGAGGGTGGGGGGTAATTGCCCCCTTGTCGGTAGCCTCTAGCCTCCCCCCCCCCGGCGGCGAGATATTTAAAGCTTCGTCGTCAAAAATGTTCACCATTTCAGGATGGTTGTAGAGAGCTGCGTATTATTGAATATGATTATTTCAAAATCTCCTTGAAATGAATATATTGTAAACAATCGAAATATCCAAGTAATGGTTAAATCGATTAGACTATATTTGGCAAAATATTCGATAGGGTGGTAGATCAATAATGTGCCGTATTTTCATAGACAATTTTTGATAGACCTAAAAGTTGAAAACAATAGATGTCGAAGACATATGTTAAGCATATTTGCAGACATCTGATTCAAATGCCATTTAACTTATAATTTGCACTTATTTTGGCAATATATCCGACAAGTGAATGAGATATCTCATCATGTTGCATAACATTTTTTTTACAAATGTACAATGAAAGGAAGGGACAGTATCTGAATTTTAAAATAAAGGAATCTAAATAATACTTGATTTTCTTTAATTAAAGGTAAAATTAACTATTTTGAAGCCAAATGAGAGATATTGTGCTTGTTCCCCTGTCGGATTTGTCTTGCCTCCCCGTCGGAAAATTCCTGCCGTCGCTTCTGATCCCTGGATTGCAATTAAGAAATCAGAAAATCGAGTTTGTTTTTTCGACACGTTTTTCCCAACATATTGAAATAAAAATTTGACACGTAACTGCACATATAATTAGTCACAAAATCCCATAACAAATTTAATATATTTAACCCACTTCGTTTTTGAACTATCACTATTACATATTTCTGAAATTCAAACCAAAAGAAAATCACCTTCTTATTGGACATAGATCAAAATTTAATAGGGACCTCAACTGTAGGTGTTAATTTCGCATGTGAAATTTTATGTCTAGCTCTCATCTTTTTGTAGTTATATTGAGCTATATTCGAACATCATATCATATAGTCTTAGACCTAAAGGATTTTGTTCAAAATTTGATAGAAATCATTAAAGTTTGCATTAAAACCACATACGAAATTTAATTCCTCTGCATCAAAGCATTTTTGAGTTTATAGAAATCTTCAAATTTAGTATGGAAACCGCATACTGAATTCGATCTGTATAGCTCAAAGCATTATATTTGTCACAGGCATACAAATGGACATTATCTAAAATTTTGTTTTTGGAACTCAAGTAAGTCTAAAACATGGAGATCCATCGAAATCTCTGGACCAAATTTTTAGATGATTACAAAAAAGTTAAATGAAGAATATCTTTGGCATAATCGTACTAAATAATTATTGTTGCATTGTTGATTTTTGAGTTGGCAAACCTCTGCTGCATATACACAAGGCGCCCTTGCAAGACCAGATGAACTCTGAACAGCCAGATTCGTTATTTGGAATACAAAAAGCATGTCCAAAGAATTGTACCTCTACGACTCATAGTTTTCGAGAAAAACGCGAGAGAAAATGCATGATATCATATCCGGTTTACGAAAAAAAAACTTTTATTCAAAATTTGAACATCAGTACTTGCCGTAGTTTTAAATAGGTAGTTGTTCGAAATGTCCCCCGCGCATATGGAGACATTCATGCGCACATCATGTTATGGTTGACTGTTACACATTCTAGCATCGTAGTAAGCAGAAAAGTAAACGCATTGTAGAGACAAATGGCAATGGATAAGTCCATTTGTGAAGTAACTGGGTCTCGATAAACCAATTCCTTTACATAGCCCCATAGGAAGAATTCTAAAGGGATCAGATCTGGAGATCGTGGTAACCATGAAACAGGACCTAACACTCATTTTTCCGAACCTGGCCGAATAAAGGTGTGTGTGTGTGTCAGTAAACTGGATATGACCTCATGCATTTTTTTTCTCGCATTTTTCTCGAAAATTGCGGGTCTAAGGGTTACAGTTCTCTTGGGATTTTTCGTCTTACAAATAACGAATCTGACTGTACAGAGTTTTTCTGGTCCTGCTGGGTCAGCCAATAATTGATATTGAATTATTCATCTGCAATTTTGTGCAATTTTTTCTGTTATTTATTTATTATGTATTTCCTTAGATACAGATTTCTTTTTGTCAAGAATAAAAGAATTTAAATCAAAATTTATCTGTTTAATTTTGTGTATATTCTTGCTCTTCTATTTTATATATTTTTAAGTATTTCCCAATCAATCTTCTTAAATTTTAGTATTTTTTTTATAGGAGAGGTGTACACGTGGGGTGACAATGATGAAGGTCAACTTGGTGATGGCTCCACAAATGCTATTCAGAGACCAAGATTAGTTTCCGCTCTCACGGGTAATAATACATTTTCATTTTGTTTCATGTAAACATTACTTATATTATGGTGTTAATATTGGAGCTCACTTCAAAAGGCTGTGGGTATAAGTCCCAATTTTACTGAAGTTTTTATTGTATGTCCTCCCCTGATTTATATTTAATTGACAACTAGGAGATTTGTGCATAGTTACTACGAAATTGTGGCTTTTTAAATTTTTTTTGGTGTATAAATATTAAATAATTATTTTACTTGCTATATCTTAGTTCATTGGTCATTTAATAACATTTGTTTAGTGCATAAATATTTGAGAAAAAAAACTATAGATCTTCACAAAGCGAAAACTTCCCAAAAGTTCTGATCTCTACTGTTAAATATCCACAAAAACACAGCACGTCCGTTTTTTCCGTCTGTCTGTCCGATCGAAAGGTTTTGTTGAAAGAATATTACCAGTTTATGTGGTTATTTAAAAACTATGCATGTTCATTCCATATCATAGTTTTAGAAAGTAACAAGTTTCTGTAGGGTGATTAGCGAATAGCACTATCCGCTATCCATCCTAAAATGGTAACCCGGCGACCGACTTTGGATAAACTCAACTTTCGCCCTTAGCTTCGTTCAACTGTCGCGTCGCCCTTTACCGGCGACTCAAAGACCTAGACGCGCATTAAATACGAAAATTGTTAACTTCACCAACACTTCACATAAGTATCGTTCGCCACTCACTGGGAGGATACTCTGTGGTGATTTCTATATAAGCCAATTAATATCCTTCGAGCTGGAGGGTCCCTTTTGCTTGATCGGTATGATACTCGGCTACTAACCATAAGATTGTGAGTTCGGGCCTAGCGCTATCCGCTAATCGCCTATACCTCCAAACGTCTTGGTGATGAGATCCGCTAGTTCTGGAGCTTGGTGGCTATTGAGGATTTCAATTGGTGGTGAATGTTCCAAGTTGAAGGAGGGAACGGATGATGGCCTGACAGCAAGTGCCCTACTTAGCCTGTTTGGGGCCCGGGGGAAAAACTTCTTTGGGGCCTCATCTGCTTCTCTACTTTAGTAATAAAGAACATTCATTAAAGAAGTAAACGTTAAATAAAATTTATATTTGATTTGAAGGCCCTGCCTGACAGTTAAAAATATGATCTAATATTAGTTATGATTAAGGACAGTACTTGCAAGTGGGATAAGACTTTATATTTGCTGATGATATTGTTACAAGTGGGCGAACGCAACGAAAGCACGCGGAATGGAAAGCGATTGGCGACGGCGTCGAAGAGCTTGGCGCCAGCTGGGTTGGTTTGGCGAAAAGGAATAATCTGGATCTCTCTCGGTGATTTCCGAAGCTTCGTGTCTCGCTCGCTCGGGTATATAAGGGACGAGTTACCGTAGTTCTGTCTCGGAAGAGAAGCGTCTCGCTGGGCTAGAGGATTACTTTTCTCGCTTGTTATTGGTGAGCCGTGTTTACTTTTGCTGTTAACGCTGTGTTATGGAGATCGCTGTGATTTACTGTTGCTGTGCTATACTATAGCTGTTTTGCAAACTGTTTTTATTGTGTGTAAGACTTGCATTTACGCTGTAAGTGACTGTTGACTGCTGGATTGCGTTTATCTGAAGTTTTATTTTATCAAGTCATCCTGTAAATAGCTGTAAATAAATTTGTTTGTGCTGTCCTCAAATAAAGTCCATTCAATCCGAGCCCGCTACGCTAAAAACGTAACAATATATTCACGCCTTTGAAATGTTCCGTTCAAAGCCTAGCAATCGTAGATGAGAGATGGACAAGTCTAGATGAGGAATTGTTGCCCTGCTGAAACGCTGATTGTAGATTCTCCACCTGGCAACAGCATTCGCGTCTGTACAAAAATAACTCTCTTACGTTTATAGTGCTATATATCACACATTTATATTTAATAATATATTCATAGCTCTAAATATATATTTTTTGCTTTTCAGGTAAAAAGATAAACAAAGTTGCTTGTGGATCCGCCCACACTGTGGCCTGGTCAACATGCAAAATTAGCCATACTGGTCGACTGCCGAGCTTGATTCCTCTGGAATACGATTACTTAAGGGACATTTCGATACCGGTGCTGAGGAATCGGTACTGTTTGCTGTACCATTTTTCAGAATTGTTTTGTTCTTCGATATCCATGTTCGATTTAGGGAACGATAATCTTAGAGGACTTCTGGTTTCCTCTGGCAAGGTAAATGATTTATTTTAATATCTATACTTATTAAATTAAATGTGTGAGAATGTCTGCGGTTCCCTGAAAAATCTATTGCACTTAAAATCATGCAGCTTAATCGTTGTAGTAATTAAGTACATCTTAGAACTCTGATTTTAAAATTTAGTGTAGAAAAGCTGCGGTTAATAACTTTTGAAGGTTTTGAAATTCTTCTCAGTTTGAACGTTTTATTTATTTATTTCTACCAAATAAATATTGAAATAAATGAAGGAATTTAATAGAAATTTTCATATTTATGATTAACTCGTTTTATTATCGTGTGAGAACATGATGTTGTTTTGGTTAGGAGGTTTTGATGTCCCCGAAATTTAAGGGGAGGGGGAATATTTTTACCTGCTTCTATCAGTATTGCTTTATTTTTATGCATGCTTCTTCGACAGCAGATGCATTTTTAAAAAGTTAACGAAGAACTAGGACATAATAGCTGTTATTTCATCTCAAAACAGGTCGAGCTCCAAAGCTTTGATGCTAGAAAAATTGAAGATGAAGGTTTAAAAAAATTATCATTGTATATGTTTTCTCTCTCTCTCTCTCTCTCTCTCTCTCTCTCTCTCTGTGTGTGTGTGTGTGTGTGTGTGTGTGTGTGTGTGTGTGTGTGTGTGTAATATATATATTATAGAGGGATAGAGACCTATAGAGAAATCATGTGATTATTTCAAACCAGTTTAAACTGATCAATTACAGTGAATACAAATTAAAAAGCTTATATACTACAAAACAAAAGGAAAAGTAAAAATCCTATGAGACAAATAATGACTCAAAAAATAATAATGTTCTCGCATAATAATTAGAAATTTACGATCGTAGATTTCATTTTTTTTTAATCATTGACTCTAAAATAGGATTTTTACTTTTTTTTTCTTGTTTCGTTGTTTATATACTTTTTAATTTATATTTACAGTAATTTAGAAGAGAATAATCCAATTCTTGTTTTTCAATTCCCTCCAACTCAAATAAAAAAAAAATTTTAATGCCTTCCATATTTATCAGTTAACAGCCAAATAATCAGCTTGAAAAAATTAATAAACAAGTTAATCACCAAAAGCGGTTGTTATTAAAAACAAATTTAACCATTATTGCTTATTTTTGAAGTAAAACATTAACTATTAATGTGAAAATTAAAAATTTATTTGGTGTGCTTATTTGGTATGTTTGGTGTTTGTGGGTTCTCGTCCCCCTTAAAAAATATTTTTTTAAATTTTGGAGTAAATGCTTTATTTTTTATTAATATCTATATTATATTATTCTTTATATGTGTGATAATTAATGTTATTTATTTTAATCCTTTTTATGTTCATAGGAAGCTGCGTTTAGAAAAGTACTTCAGGCTACTATGATAAGAGACCGACAGCATGGACCTGTGGTAGAATTAAATCGAATGCAGGTTTGTTTTCTTTTTCAAAATTAATCGGTTTTTTAAAATTCCTGAATTTTTAGTTTAAGCTCTCAATTTTGCTTTTCCATAAATTTGCCTCAAAATTAGTAATTAAAATGTGGATATAAAATATTTTACTTTTTGCATGGATTTTTTTTTTATAAATCGAAGTAAGAAATACTTGTAATTTAAAGGCTTGATTTAATTCTTAGTGTTAGATATTTTGTTTTCAAATATTTAAAAATTGCCTCTATAAAATATTAAAATGCAAAACAGAAGTCATAAAATGATAAATTTTTATGTTTATTGCAATCGAACTTGCTTATTTAGAACTCTTATAAATGGAAATTCCTTATATATCAAATGTTTAAAAAAAGATGGATTTTCAATAGAAAAGAAATAAATTCTCTATAACGAATTCCTTTATACTGTAGTGAATACTATCCATATAAGCCAGCCAACATCCCTCGGACTGAAGTGAACTTTTGGCCCAACGGATTTGGTACTGGACTACTACCCAAAAGGTACGGAGTTCGGGCCTAGCGCCTTCCGCTACACCCTAAAATACCAAGTAAAAATTTTCATAGGAAAGACGGTTACGCATGCCAATGGCCTTCCAAAATCGATAAGCGATTTCTTCATAAGAAAATTAAATGATTTGGAATTTATATTTTTAATTGCTGTAAAAATCTTTATATCACAAATAATTGATTGCAAAAATTACAGTTTTTTTGCAGCAGCTAAATGATTTAATTTTTAATTTTAAAATTCACCGAAGTCTTATCGCACATTCTTTCAGAGTTAGCTTTTTATCAATTGGGCGAATTTCTTCCAGATGAACCATTGCGCTTAAATGTTATTCACTACCATCTCAATTTATTGGTCGGATTTAGAATCGGAGTAAATAATATATCTTGTACAATTTATTGTTATGTTTTTAACGTAGCGGGTTCGGATTGAATGGATTTTACATGAGGACAGCACAAACAAATTTATTTACAGCTATACACAGGATGACTTGATAAAGTAAAACTTCATATAAACATAATCCAGCAGTCAACAGTCACTTACAGCGTAAATGCAAGCCTTACGCACAATAAACACAGTAAACAGTAAATCACAGCGAGCTCAATAATATAACGTTAACAGCAAACATAAGCACAGCTCACTAATAACAAGCGAGAAAAGTAATCCGCTAGTCCAGCGAGACGCTTCTCTTCCGAGAGGAGAAAAACTCTAAACTAACTCACTCACTTTACCTCCTTCTTAATTGAAAATTGAGTGAGGTACCTAGCCCCGCAGGGGCTTACCCTCAAGCGTAGCAGGTGTTGATGGCAGCGTGGCTTGCGACTGACTGACTTAGACTTGAAAGTAGCTTGGTGCTCCCAGTAAGTTGGGGGCGTGGCGAGAGAGAGAAACAGAAATGTAATTGGCTGTGCGATTTGACTATAAAAGGTTTGAGCTAGGAAATTTTTAAACAGTTTATGGAGCAGAGGGCTTGCAGATAGCATTAAGGAGAATAAGAATTTTTGCTGTAGGGTCGGGATTACTCCGCATTTCTTTGGCGGCTTTAATTAAATTGGGGAATATGTGAAAGAGATTTTTAATTTCGTTGAAAGCATTAATCATATCACTTAAATCTTCATTTACAAGAGGAGGAATTTGAGACGGGATGAATTGATCTGTAGGTTCATGCTGGGGGAGATTGGTTTTGAGAGAGCTGGCATAAGAGAGATTTTTTTGCCGAATTTTAGAGGAAAAGTAGTTCGCTCTATTTTGCCTAGAAGAAGTAATTTTGGGGAACTTGGGGCATCCTCTATACGCGGCAGTATGCCCCAGCTGTTCGCAGTTAATACACCTGGGTGTCTCAATTCTTTCTTTTTGAATACAATTACGGGTGATATGTGCATCTCCACATTTGAGGCAGCGCGGCTGCATACAGCAATTTACGGCAGTGTGTCCAAAAAGATTACAATTGAAACACTGGGATACGGAAAACCGTCCCCGGTAATTTTCAACCATAATCTTTAGGTAACCAATTTCAGTAACCTTGAAAATTTCGTCTACTATATCGTTTTTATTTAATTCAATTAAATATATGGGCAGGGGCTTCCTAGTTTTGTATTGCGTTAATCTGGTGATTTTATTTACGGCAAAACCGCGGTCGTTTAAGTCAAGTTTAATTAGTTCAGTTTCAAAATCAATAGGTAGCCCTTTGATAACGATCTTTACTGGTCTTTTGTTTTTCGGGGGGATAATATAGTATTCAAGGTTTTTGTCTTTAAAGAATTTGCAGAGTTCCTCATGATTTTGAAAAGTTGCTGGGAAAATTTTAATAAAATCATTAGCAAGAACGTTTTCTTTAATATCAAATTTTTCTTTGATTTCCTTAAGTATTACAGAGTAATTTTTAATATACCTTAACATGATGGGGGGAATTTTGAGAGGTTTATCCTTAGCGCAGTTTTTATCATTATCATTTGTTACTTTAGAAACCGAGGCATTATCAGAGGAGGAATCCATTAGCTCAGCATTCAGAGCAGCAAAGCGATTATTTAGACTAATTTGTGGGGCAAGAGTATTAACATTAGTTGATTTAGCGGATTTTCTTTTAAGGGGAGAGGAGAAAACCTCATCCTTTTTATTACTAACACAGCCAATATCCAAAACTGAATCTGACTCACCTTGGAGCACCGGATTGCTGATGGAACTTGAAAGGTTTTCTTGAGATCCGGCACCCAAACGTTTTTTCTTATTGGCAGAATGGACTGGTTTACTCATCACAGACCAGAGCATTGACGAGGCCATCGGAGCATTAATAGGCGGATCAGGACCAACTTCCTGACGACTGCTCTCCTCCATGGTCGAGCAACGAAAATTTTTGAAATGTCGGAAAAAAAAATAACTAACTAACTCACGCCGGCTACTCGTCCTTATATGACTTTACCTCCTTCTTACGGCAACCCGTCCCTTATATAGCCGAGCGAGCGTCACGAGAAGCAACGCGGCGCACCCAAAACTGTCTCAGGACTACCAGAATATTTCCCTCGCCAAATCAACTCGGCTGGCGCGAAGCTCCTAGCGAAGCGTCGCCAATGTTTTCCACTTCGGTGAGCTTTAACATAACGCTTGTAAGATTATAAAGGAAACAAAATTGAATTCTTCTCCTTCAAATTTTCAATCGTTAATAAAATACTTTTTATTCATCCACTCAAGTTCAAGTACATTTATTTTTTTTATTTGCAGTGGATGACATTTAATGTTAATACAGTTTTTTCAAATATTAACCAATTTCAAATATTAGCGATATTTCTCGCCAAAAAATCGTCATTTCCCCACCGCCAAATAAGCAAGGAATTCAGTTGGTTTTTTCCCCACTTTTATGAGATTGGTTTTAACATGTTTCCGGCCGATTATTTCAAACGATTGTATTTATTTTCTTAATGTATGATGCATTTAAAATTAAACATTGTTAATTAGTCGATTTTTCTGATTCATTTTGAAGTACTTTCGAAATCAAATAATACAGAATATAGAAAATTTAAAATTTCTCATCTGCATTGCGTTATTCCAACTGGCACCAATTGATTGTGTTCTGAGTCTGTTCTGCTAGAATTTTATTTTCAACCGATAAGAACTTGCTTTTATTTACTTTATTTTATTTATTTATTTTTGGCCAGGTATAATTTGTTGATCAATTATTTATATTAATTGTAATTATTTAATAAAAAATAACTAAAATAAAATAAAAATCTTTGTTAAACTAACTAGGAATTGACTTAATTTATATATATATATATATATATATATATATATATATATATATATAGACCTGTTTTTTTTCTTACATTGTAATATACAAAATATATAAAAGAGAAATATTGCAATCAAATACAACCCAGACAATTAAATCTTCCAAATTTGCAATCGTTTTGAGATTAAGTTGACCAAGTGAATCGGATGAAATTTGATTCATAATCATAACACTAAAATTGTGGTTATTGATAAATTTTAAGGGAAGTCCGTTTACAAAAGTCCTTTTACTATCATAATTGTTTTATCTGTTCGTGAACCATATTTATGAAAAGATTGGCATTATAGTAGGCATAAGAACACTATGATTTTAAAATGTAGTGTCTTAAATAAATGAAATGGTACTTACGTATTAGACCGTCGATCTTTATCGCCAAAGTTGGAGTAGTCGCCAATGAGTTGCTGAACCACCAATAATAGCAAAAAGCCGCCATTATTTTAAAAATCGTTCAAACCTTAACTGTCATCCGCCATTTTTGTTGGTTTCGTAATCGTCGACAGTTTATCCCCAAATTTGAAGCCGTCGCCAATAAGTTACTAAATCGTTGGCGTCGACAGTCTTACACGTAAGTATCAATAAAATTACTGTTTGTTTCAGAATCGCTAGACCAGCACTTTTCACTGATTGTACTTCGCTAAGGGATTATAAACAGAAAGACAAGCAGTTATTTCACTTCTAGATTCCGCGATAATCTGAGTTTACCATAATGCTAAATGTAAATTTTTTTTTTGTTTACTCTTACTCCTTTTTATGACAAAATAAATGCCTCCTAACGCATGCGTAAAACGTTTTTGAATTCGAGTAAGAGCAGTTCTTGTCACCAATTTCTAATTTGGAGGCAACAACTGCTTACACAATGGTTTTCTTTATAGTGTAAAGAATATAAGGCATCAACTTGCACAAATGTTTCAGAAAGTTAAATGTAGAATGTCCCCAATCCCTCCCCCCTTTAAATTTGGGGGGGGGGGGGTCACCTGATGGTAAGGTTTCGACTTCGGAACCGGAGGGTTGCAGATTCAAGACCCGATTCCACCGAAGAACCGTCGTAATCGCGGGTTTGGTTCACGTTAAATATGTCAGGTTTAAACGTCTGTCAGCGGATGTGGTATGCAAATTTGGTGTGTGACAGCTCAGGTGTCTTTCTCGTCATCTGACCGTGGTTCAAAATTATGCAGTTCGTCCTAATGGCTCTAATGTTGTTTTGAAAAAAGAAGGAATATAATTTAACTAAGCGAAAAATCCTCTTCCTTTCTTTTCTAATCGGTACTCGCTCTTCCCAAGGCCGGTCAGATTTACATTTGAGGCGGTAGCGGATCACGTCCGGGTCACCATTGAGACGGTAGGCCAGAACTCGCAATCTGAGGGTTAGTAGCCGAGTAGCGCGACCGTTAAGCAAAAGTGACACTTCAGCTCGATTGTTGTTATCTGGCTTATAAAGCTTTCAACACACATACTATTTAGTGCATTGCTTCCACCTAATAATTTTTAAATTATTTTTATAAGAGTTCATTTTTATTTCATATTATTAACCATTCCAATTTTCGATCTTTTTTAGGTGAAGAAATCCCGCTCAAAAGGCGGCTTGGCTGGAGCAGATGGATCAAAATCAGTTTTTGGACAGATGGTGTCCAATATGAGCATTATAACGCAAGAAAGTCTGCTCTTGCCCCACCGAATATGGAAAGTGAAATTTATTGGTGAGAAATTCTTGTTTTTCTTGTAATAAATTAATCCTAAATTAATAAATTCAATCTATCTTATCAAGAAAGAGATTCATTGACGATTACAGGATAACTTGAATATGTACAAAAACGCGATTAACTACTCGTAACCAGAACATAAGAAAAGGAAAAGAAACACATACTTAGCAACGATAATCATCAGCTTGTACAGGGCCTGACAAAGGCAGGGCCATTTGGGGCAGTTGCCCTGGGCCCCACATAATTGGGGGGGGGGGCCAAATTGAAAATAAATGTTTTTTTTACGTTTCCTTCTTTAATGCATCTTCTTCATTACTAAAGTAATGCAAAGTGGGGCCCCAAAGAAGAGTTTGTTTGCCCTGGGCCCCAGCTAGGCTAAGTGGGGCGCTGAGCTTGTACACTAACAATAGCAGCCTTTAACTCCAACATTATCATTTTACATATTTGCAACGATTAACAAAAACCTGCATCTTCTTCAATGATGTGGTAATTAAAGTCATCTTAATAGCATATCATATTAGATATTCGCTCTTGGGCGACTACATTAAAATAGATAAAGATTCGGAAAATTTGCATCCAGCAGATGCTGTTGCTAAAAGGAAGGCACATTTTGATTTATTCCCAAAGATTTTTTCTCCCCCCCCCCTTTTTTGCATTTGGAATTCTAAATAAAGTTCTTTGAATTTGGAAAAAATATACGCCATTCTTAATTTAATGAAATTAAATAATGCTACACTATATAGAAAAAGTGTAAGTTATGAAACTATAAATTTATGAGCATTTGTAAATTATTATGAATGTAATGTTTGTTCATAATTAATTAAATTTGCATTGTACAATTAGACTATTTGCAGTTCTATCTACTGGGTGCAAAAATACAAACCTTGAAGATAATATCTTAATAACAATTCAATAAATATGTAAAGTCCATTGATTAATAACTTTTCTCTTCCTATATTGTGAAGCATTATTTTTTCCCAATGTGCCAAAGTAAAAAAAAAAAAAAAAAAAAAAAAAAAAAAAAAAAAACTGTTTATTTAAAAAAAAACAACTGTCATCTAATTATTTTTGTTCATTTGTATATAATATATATGGGAAAAGTTTGTATTATATTTGGCTGTTTTATGAATAATTTTTTTGTCCATGTCTTGTTTAATTGTCCATGTCTTCTTGTTCTATGATTTTTCATAAGAAACTTATACCATATATTATTGAATTGATGATCAATGTTCATTTTTTACATGATACTTTCAATTACTCGTATATTGTCTCTAAACTGTGATATGCATAATAAAATAACATTCAAAATTCTAAGTAGGGCATATTATTAGCCTTAGAGCTACTGAATTTGACATATGGGAATTTCTCGGGTAGTGAGTGTTCGTGTAGAAAGCATTTTCCAAAACATAAATTTAATTTTTTATCTAAGAACAAATTAAAATTTTAATCTTTTTCCTTAGTAACTTTCGAACATATTTGTACACAAAAACTATATTTACATTCTTTAGTATTTTAAAAATAAGTTTTTCAGATATATCATTTTTGTTTCCATAAAGTTATTGTTTTGTGTTTTTTTAATTGTAATAATTTTTAAAAAGTATTTTTTAGCATAACTGACATTAATGCATTTTATTATTTTTAGTTATTGAGATTTATATTCGCATGGACTGCTGCAATATTGTATATTTGTGAACATAATCACTGCTATACTATTAAGAGTAAAAATTTAAAATAAACCATAAAAGCCTCATTAAGCTGAAGGCATTGCCATACCAAGATATTTTCAAAGGTTAAAATCATCTTTAAATTGCAGGTTCAGACTTAGGACAACAAGCATCTGCTTTAATGGTGGCCCAGGTATGATCTGCAACCTTAAATAAGCAACATTCGTATATAGCTTCCGTACAGTTATTGTATCTGCCCTCTGTGGGCAACAAAAGTCGTCAGATGCACTAAATACAACAGCCAACATCACTAACTTACACACACTCATCATACACTTGGGGCTTTTGCATTGTTCGTCTAACCGCCAACTCTCTGGTGGGAGAGTATGTGGTAAAACTATATAAGCCAGATAACATCTCTCGGACTGAAGTGCACTTTTGGTCTAATGGTCATGTTACTCAGTTACAAACCCAAATGTTGCAGGTCCGGATCTAAGGCAATCCGCATATGCTTTAAAATCTGATTTATTTCTGATTTTCAGGTGAGAGTGTTGATGATTGTGGAGGAGGTTATAGTGAATCAGTGGCTGAAATGTGTGACGAATTACAAAATGGATCCTTGCCATTGCTGATTCTCACACCCAATGGAAGAGATGATTCTGGAACAAATAAAGATTGCTTTTTGCTCAACCCAGCTACTAAATCTAGTCTTCACATGGATATGTTCCGATTCTTAGGTAAGATTTCCTTTATATATAGATTTTGAAATTAAGTACTAATGAACAGTTTTTGCACATTATATCACGGTTGCTATAAGAAACTAAACTATAAATATTTTTCCTTTTATTTTGCATGTGTACATTTATGATGCTTATAATAATTTTCACTTTAGATACAATCTGTTTGTTCTTCAATTGCTTCAGTTTTCCCCCTCTTTTGAGGAATATCGGAGGAAAAAAACTTATCTTTTAAATATAAACCTTAATCACAAACATAAATTATAGTTGTAGCATCTATACCTTCATATAAGGCCTGGTTAGTAGAGCGTTGGACTCGTACCTTATGTTACGAGTTCGAAACTCTCAGGCCAAAAGATTCCCCAAGTGTGTGGCCGCTGGCGCTCGTTAAATCTGTTCGTGGTCGCAAAGTCCTACATGTGGAGAGTAATATCACTGGGGTTTCTGGATCAGAGGTGATCGTTCTCTGTTCCAGGTCTAAATTACGATCTAAGATGACTGAATGAATTTGCATAAATGAAGTCCGCCCCCTAAAAAGGGTTGTGCCGTGTGTGTTGCTAAGTCGTACTCTTGACCCTAGATGGTGCTACATGTTAAACAAGAGACGTATATCTCAGGCTTAAAATCTGCTGAGGAATCAGCGGGGCTTGTCCATGGCAAGTGCCATAGGTAACAACAACAACATATCTTTATATTATTGTCATTGTTTTCGCAAGTTTTTCTTTTTAAAATTAACAATGCGAGAGATAATTTTTTTTATGAAAAATATGTCGACGATATAGTTTTGCTTCATTTTAATCTGAAATATAATCTGCATTAATAATTCTGAAAATATAATCCTGTCTAATAACTGATCATTATGAACTGAACATAATTGCACTACATATTCACCCATTATAAAAGGATATTTTGTGTCCTCCTCCTACAATAAATTAAAATTGCAATTCTAATTTCAAATTGTTATTATAACTTGTTATTTTTATAGATTTTATTTGAACTCACTATTGGCATATTTCATTTTACAAATTTGCTTTTTCTTTTTATTAATTTTATGTATTGAAAGACCATTAAATTTGGCATTCAATTCCAATCTCTTTATTTGAGGTAAATGCTCTCATTTGTCACACCTTAGTATAAATTCTGCAATTCTAAATAAAGATGGTTTTATCGATGAAATAGTGGTACAGATTTACATACAATTAAAGCATTTGTTTTGAGTGCCAATTATCAATTTCGGATTAGCACAATATTTTTCATAATTACTTTCCAATTACGCCAGTCATTCTTGATTATTCCATGGCATTCCAGTGGAGTAGTGATAACAATATGCCATCCTGTATTCTGTTTTTATGGGTTCATGTTAGCAATTGAAACCTGTATTAGAGATGAAGTGGCAATGCTGAGAGACATTGAATTGATTGTCTTGAATATCAATCGCTATTTTGGATAAGTGTAATAGCTTTTTCATGATTATCCCAATTACATTAGTCATTCTTGGTTACTCCATACCAGTAGTGTAGCGACATTTAAAGACATGGTATTTTTCAATTCCTATTCCTAGAAAATCCACATTCTCTATATTTATTTATTTAAATATCTTGCTCAAACTTTGGATCGTTAATAAAATAATTTTTTTTAATTTGTTATGGATGATACTTGATGTTAATACAGTTTTTCAAATATTAATGCATTAATTAAATTTAATTAATTTTTAATACTTTAAATATCATTTTTACAATTTGCAATAAAAATTGAAATCAACCAGCAATAGCTTGGTTGGTAAAATGCAGGGAATTCAGCATTTTTCATGTGAAGGTGAAGAAGACGAGTTCAGTTCTTACAAAAATCAGTAATTTTTTGATAAATTTTTACTTTAAGTATACATTTCATCCAAATGATTATCGAGAGTGTGTTAGTAGTTGTGTCTTAATGTTAGAATGGAGGATTTTTCTCAAAAAATAAAATCGAAGAAATTTTAAGCTTTAGGTTATATTCTGATTTCTCAAAATCTTTGTCGCAATTGCTGGTCATTTCTCCTACCTAACCTTAAGATTGAGCAACATGTCATAATGGAAATTCAAGAAGGAGAAAGGAAATTCGTTTTCTATTTTGCCACTTAATATTGTGATTCTGTCATATGTATATACATATTCATATCAGATATAATTATTTAATAAAAGGTAACTAAAATAAAAAAAAATTTCTTTGTTAACCTAAATAGGAATAAACTTTTTTAAAAATTTTATATTGCTTGTTTAGTCTATATCTCTGAGCTAGTCATGAACAAACATTATATGCTGACTTAACTGCAACTCCCTTAATGAATATCTTGCAGCATAATATTGCAAACTTAATACTCCCATGTCATTTGTATTTAATGAGTACCTATTCCAAAGATTTTTTTTTTTGGGGGGGGGGGAGATCAGGATAAATTTATATTGCATACCAACTAATTGTTTCCATGCCAATTATTACCAGCTTTTCTCACTGACAATCGATTTTGGAATTATACCACTTCTGTTGTGAGAAGGTCATTCATGACCTGCTTTACAAGTATATTCATTATAGGCGCCAAAACTTTTGATGATACATCCATTTTAGAATTTTTATTGCTTTCTCATAGGTATAGTATAGAGGTGTATCAATTAAAAAATTCGAAATCAAGATTTTGACCTCTTTGAGTTTTAAAAACATATTTAAGGGAAGTATCTCTCTGTGACGAAGTTAAGAATGCTTTAAGCTAGACAGTTGAAAATTAGTATACTGGCTTTGCCTTGCAATCTTTGAAATAATATACGAGGCATATTCGGAAAGTAAGTACCGTTTTTTAATAAATAGAACAAAACATTTTTTTTTCAAACAAATTTTATTATTACATGAAAGACCAAACCTTAAACTATTTTTCTACGTAGTTTCCACCAATGTTCAAACACTTGTCGTAGCGAGTGACGAGTTTTCCTATGCCTTCCTCGTAGAAACTTGCCGCCAACGATGATAAACACGACTGCACGGCATTTGTGGAAATTCGTCTGAAAGTATCGTTATTGTGAATCGTCTGTTCTCTTTGATTTTTTCATCAACTTTCCGTATCAGATCGTCATTGACAAGAGAACGCCGACCACTCCGAGCCTCATCGTGAACATTTTTTCGACCTTCATTAAACATTCTAACCCACTTCCGCACCATTCCATCACTCATCGCGTTTTCACCATACACTTCTTTAATTTCACGGTAAATTTCAGCCGGTTTCACATTTTTTGCGTTTAAAAAACGGATAACAGAACGAATCTTACAGTCGGCGGGATCAGTAATTGTCTTAAACATTTTAAACAAGCACAGCGAACTGGAAACACAACCTACAGCGTCCAAAATGGCGTCAGTTGAGAGTCAGTGAACAAGGAAGACTAGTGCGCATGCGCAGAACGCCGATCGCAGTGCTGCAGCGGCAGTATAATGAAACGGTACTTACTTTCCGAATATGCCTCGTATATAGTGCGAACAAGAAACTTCATAGTAGAGTAAACAAGAAAGTTTTGGGTAAAATCATTCTTACTGGTTTGAATTGTACTTAAATGTAAATTCAATATCAATAGCTTAAATATACTTTCAATAATTAGTTATTTTATCACTATTCCTCCTTTTAATTATGAATTGTGTTTTAGGTATGTTGATGGGCATTGCAATGCGCACAGGGAGTCCCCTGAGTTTGAATTTGGCAGAGCCTGTTTGGAAACAACTGACTGGGATGGCCCTCACACCAACTGATCTAACTGAAGTTGATAAAGATTATGTAGCAGGTAAGTTATCTAATCTATTATAATAAAAATGGAGCCCGAAATGCGTTGCTAAGCGCAAAACTAGAGAACGGCTCGACCGATTCGGCTAATTTTTATTTTAATATTTTCGTTACGACACGGGGATGGTTCTTATGGAGAGAAAAAATGAAAAAACTGCGTGGAAAATAGTTAAAACGACACTTTTCTTGCCTTCCCGCCAAAAATCTTCATTTCCTTCCCCCACACCAACTGAGTAAGATAGCAGGAAGTAATAAATTAAGATTTGTTTTGGAAAGAAATACACCAAGTCAGTTGGTTTTCCTTTATAGATAACGGGATGTTTAAAAAGAAAGAAAATAGTTGCTTTTATTATTAGTCTGTATGGATATTTAATCTATGCCTGCTCAAATAAAGTCTGGGCAGGGAAGAAAAGAAAAGAATGAAAAGAAGGGTGTGTGTGTGTCACCATTATTTCCTCTGTGCGCGGGATTTTCCAAGCTGTTTTTAAACTTTCGCGTCTCTCGAAAACCAATTGTGTCTTTGTTTGTTTAGTGTGTTTACATTTATGAAAATTTGAATATCATTATTCTATAAAAACGTAGAATTTTAGACCTTTCCCTCCACCATGTAAGCAAAATATCAATCCCGGGACAGTAATTGTTTGGATAGAAAGAGAAAGATGAGTAGCGCAATGAACAGAACATCTGAAGAAAATAATACTAAATAATACTATAAATGAATTATATGATTATCAAAATTTGTTTGGTTTAAAAATATTTTGGCGAAAAACCTGTTATGAGATACAGCTAAATAAAGTATTATATGAAAATTTTAGCAAGCATTAATACTGGCGAACCGACTGGTCGCCAAAGGCGGCTAGTAAAATAATATTTTGTTATGATAATTAATTAAAATTTAAATTGTTGCTATAATTTATTAAAAATTAAATTTAAAAATTAAATTGTTGCTATACTTTAAAAGAAATATACATCAATGCAAGTATTTTTCTTTTAAAAAAATAAGTAATAACTAATGTATTAAAATATGTATTGTTACGATTTTAGCTTAGCGCAGCGGGTTCGGATTGAATGGACTTTATTTGAGGACAGCACAAATAAATTTATTTACAGTTATGTACAGGATAATTGATAGAGTAACGATTTCAGAAAATACAATCCAGCAATAATCAGTCACTTACAGCGTAAATGCAAGTCTTACGCACAATAAACACAGACTGCAAAACAGCTATAGCACAGCAACAGTAAATCGCAGCGAGCTCAATAATACAACGTTAGCAGCAAACGTAGGCACAGCTCACAAATCCTCTAGTCCAGCGAGACGCTTTTTATTTCAGAGTAAACTCTCAACTAACTCACTCACTCCGTCTACTCGTCCCTTATATAGCCGAAGAAGCGCGTGCACCGAATCTCGTGAAAATTCTCAAAACAACGCGCACAATCCAGCGGCTACTAGACTATTCCTTTCGCCAAACCAACCAAGCTGGCGCGAGGCTCCTCGCCAAACGTCGCCATTTTTGGGGCATTTTCGTGCCACTCGCACGCTTGTAACAGTATATTTATTTATTTTTTGTTATTATTTATTTATTTATATTCCAGGCCTCATAAGTGTGCGTTATATGGAACCTGATACTGTGAGAAAGTTTGATTTACCCTTCAGCACTCACAGCACCACTGGAACTGAAGTCCCTCTCAGTTCAAAATACTCTTCCGTCACACCAGAAAATCGTATCGAATACATTCGTCTTGCTTTAAGCTACAGGTATTGAGATTACTTTATATATATATTTATTTAAAAGTATTGATAACTTTTCTTTACTGAGATTATTTTTTATATCCGAGTGTATGGTGGCTGGCACTCATTAAATCTGTTCGTGGTCATAGAGTCCTCCATGTCGAGAGTGATATCACTGGGGGTACTGGGTCAGAGGTGATCGTTCTCTGTTCCAGGTCTAAATTACGATCTGAGATGATTGAATGACTTTGCATGAATGAAGTTCGCCCCCTAAAAAGGGGCCTAGATCGCGCTGCTTGTAAAACTAAGAGACGCATTTCTCATTTCTTAGGCTTAAAATCTACTGATCGTATCAGAGGGGGGAGGTTGCCCACGGCAAGTGCCATTAGTCACAACTCAACAACTTTATATA
>JAOUZG010031332.1:1544570-1556174 GCA_026289955.1 Argiope argentata
TAAAGTATTGATAATTTTTCTTTTCTTTTAAAAGAGTGTATGCAGGATAATGTTTTTTAATTATTTATTGGACTTTCAAGAGTTTTTTCCCTTTTAAAATCAGTCTATAGAGAAAGTGCATAAAAAGAGAAAAATTAATTTTATATTATTGCGAATTTTTAATATTGTTTCCATACATGATTAATTTCTTTATAAGGAAAAAAGTTTTACAGATTGCTCCAATGGATGCAGAATTAATGACGTTTTTCTTTAGTGACTTCAGCTTCAAAAATTGACCAGAATATTCTAAAATCTTGGAGATAAAACGATTGACTTGTGTTCCAGAGTTTATTATAAAACATTTACTATCTTATACTTGAAGCTTTAAATAACAAAATTAAAATTAAAGTTTGTTTAGTTGAGCTTAAGCGAGTGATCAATTAAATTCGTGCTTATTTCTGAAGTGTTGATCTCCAGTGAGTTCTCTCTGTACGCTTTGTGTTTGTTTAATGGGGATTGGCTGCTTGTCTGCTGTTCTGTACTGCAAGTGCTGGTTTGTATATGCTTTATTTGTGTTTAGTTACTTGTGTTTCATATTTTTGTACAGAATCAAACATTATCTGTTGCTGATCCTGTTAAAATTTTCACTGTACCCCACAGGATAGGGTTTTCTGTAGCAATTTAATATATAATTTATTGCTGATTTATGCATATATATAATGCATATTATTGTATATATTTCATATTGTTGTAATTTATCTGTGTTGTTTAACAAAACTTAATGCCCACTCATTACAGGCTATTATGGTATAGTCAATATTTTTAAGAACTTTTTAATTACAAATTGAATAAAATATTAAGTTAATTGTTAATTAGCTAGTTTTGTTCTGTATTTAAAAATCAATTTTTTTATTTAAAAACAAAATACTTATTTTCATTATTGTTTGTTACTAAGTATGCATTTTATTGTGTAGGTTGCATGAATTTGATGAGCAAGTGTCTGCAGTCCGTGAAGGAATGTCAAAAGTTGTCCCAGTTCCACTTCTGTCCCTTTTTACTGGTAGTGAATTGGAAACTATGGTAAATACCATTTTATTATCTGTAAAAGAATTCTTTTTTTTTATCTGCTGAAAACCAACAATACTTATTCCTAAGTTCCAAAAGTGGCAGAGTAATATATATATATATATATATATATATATATATATATATATATATATATATATATAATGTTTATTCTCTTTTAAGCAGTTTCTTAATCTATTATAAATGTACTATGAATGATTCATTATGTAACCATTATTGTTATATATGCCATGATGTGTATGTAATGAATTTTTAAGGGATGCAGTGTTTGCACATAATTTTAAATTGGCAATTCTAATATATGAGCTCTGAATTGCACATTATAAATACTTCATGTTTTTTTTTAATTGCCACTTTCAGAAAATTGAAGATAAAAATCAATAGATTTCAAATCTTTTTAATTTTTATCTTTTTAAAAAAATTGTTTTAAGAAATAAAAAGTACTATCAAATAAATGATGCAGATTAAATGAACTATTGTCGAAGCTTAAAAATTAGAAAATGTTTTATCTGCCCTTTTTATTTAATAAATGGTATTAGTTTGAATATTATATACTTTTAACCCCTTGTCGTTTGATTTGTGCATTTAATTTTTCAAAAATCATTGATTTTCAAAACTGGGGATACATTCAGTCTAAAAGCTTCCTTTAAGTATTTACTTTGTAGATTTCCATTCTAAGTTTTTTTTATACTTTGAAATTGAGTTGTAACATGCTGTTTGAAGCAATTTCATGTAACTCCCTAAGATTTTACTGCTCATTAGAGTTTGAAATACTGGTTTTATGGCAGCTAAGCTTTTAACGTGGAATGTATATATTTAACCTTTAACTTTCCTATTCAATTTAATTGAAAAAATATGAATTTAATGGAAATTTTCAACAATATGTTGTTTGCAATAAAAAGTATATAGACTACGAAATTAGAAGTAAAAATACTGTACTGGAATTGATATAAAAAGCAATTATTATCTTAATTTTTTCATTTATTGGCAAAAACACACAATGGCATGATTTGGCGAAGCAATGAAATAAGTTTGAATTTCATCATGACAATAAAAGCATTGTTACAAATTGTGTATCAAATTATTATTATTATTTTTAATTTTATAAAAATTGCTGTAAAATGATTATGATTATTTCAATGATCTTTAATGATCACTTGTCACACGAAACAAACACAAAAAGACAAAATATTAATGTGTGCACACCTTAACAGAGCAGTATCACATTTCATTATTAATAACAATCATACTACACTGTGGGTTGTGTCCCTAATCAGGCATCGTCATCTATTATCCAAAAGAGAAGATGGAGTAGTGCAACTGTTACGAAATGGAATTATGTCATAAAAAATTAATCTCAGTTTTAAGATAGTTTAAACTCATTTTTGTGATGGTTTTTTCCAACGATGTGTAGCGTCAGCCTTATAAGCTAAATTATATCCTTCGAGCTGAAGGGTCCCTTTTGCTCGAACGGTATATCGCTCGGCTACTGGCTCAAGCGTCGCAGGTTCGTACCGCGACCTTCACTAGCTACATTGGTGACCTTGACAACGCAGCCTTCCACAAAGTCGTGGCGCCATCTACCAGCCAACAAAGTCGTCGCTAACTCAACGCATCAAACCCGCCTCTTAAGCCGTTGCTAATTCGACGCACCAAATCGTTCGTCTCTCGTCCGACTCACTGGTAGGGGAGTACTGTAGCGTCAGCCTTATAAGCTAAATTATATCCTTCGAGCTGAAGGATCCCTTTTGCTCGAACGGTATATCGCTCGGCTACTGGCTCAAGCGTCGCAGGTTCGTACCGCGACCTTCACTTGCTACAGATGTAATTCAAAAACTTCCAAAACTCATCAAATTTTGCCTCTCAAATTTTGCCTCTCTCAAAGAGCTGTCTTTTAATTTCTTTTTTTTAACGCTAAAAGCTTTATTATATTATAGGTTTGTGGTAGTCCAGAAATACCGATTCAACTTTTGAAGTCGGTCGTCACATATAAAGGCATTGAGCCGGACGCCCCTCTTGTTCAGTGGTTTTGGGACGTGATGGAAGAGTTCAACAACACTGAAAGATCCTTGTTTTTGAGATTCGTCTGGGGACGCACAAGACTGCCGAGGACGATTGCGGATTTCCGAGGAAGAGATTTCGTTTTGCAGGTACAGTGCGTCACTTATATCGTGTTATGGTTAATTTTTCACTTGTTTGCCAGTAATGAGCAGTCTTACTTGGCTTGTATTTCAATTACTATATTTAATTTATATAAAAAGCGTCAATTTCTTTCACTTGTTTACTTTCTCATATGCCGGCGTCCTATCACAGAGGTAGCGCGTCTTCCTCGTGAGCTGGGAGTCTCGGTTCGGGCATGGTTGTTGATCTGTGTTTTGTGAGGTGTGAGAATGTGCCACTCTGTAAAAAGGGGTCTGTGCAAGCAAATGTGGTGAATGAGTAGCAAAAGTCGTACCCTTGGCACTAGTTGGCGTTACTTCAAAAACAAGAGACGCTCGTTTGGCTTAAAATCGCTGACGGCCTACAGCGCGCTTGTCCAGGGCAAGTACCATTAGTACCAAATTACGACACCGAAGTCGACTTTTATATTATGGTCATGTTACTCGACTACTGGCCCTAGCGTCTCTGCTTCGTATCGCGACCTTCATTCGATACAGTAGTGACCTTGGCAACGCAATCGCCTGCATCAGTCGTTTCACCATCTACCCGCAGCAAAAACAAAGTCGTCAGACTCACTTGACGCAAAGAAGCAAGCAAAGCAAAGTCGTCAGACTCACTTGACGCAAGCAAGCATCAACTGGCCATAACGCTTGGCGCTATAAAAATCGTTCGTCCCTCCACCGATTTACTGGTGGGGGAGTACTGTGGCGCTAGCCTCATAAGCCAGATAACATCTACGATACCGAAGTTGACTTTTTTTTAATTATGACCATGTTACTTGGCTACTGGCCTTAGCGTCGTAGGTTCGTATCGCGACCTTTATAGATACACTCTGTAATATTTATTATGATACTAATTTGAGTTGTCATTTATCATAATAAAAATAAATCCACTAGTTCCATTTAAATGTTTAATTTCTGCATTGTAACATTTCTAGGTGATGGAGAAATACAACCCTCCAGACCACTTTCTACCAGAGAGTTATACTTGCTTCTTCTTGCTCAAAATGCCGAGGTATTCCGGCAAGGTCGTGTTGAAAGAGAAACTAAAATATGCAATTCACTTCTGTAAATCCATTGACACCGATGACTACGCTAGACTCAATCAACCAAACTTAGAGCATAGCATGGGTGCTAGTCCTTACATTGATATTAGTGACAGTGATGATGAAATTGAATCTGGATCAGATGATTCGATTCCACTTCGCTCACCCCCTAGTGAAAGTGACCGATGAGGGTCAGTGCGTGTATAGACTCATGTTTCAAATTTTGATTGCTGTGATACATTATTAATGTTACAATAGTTGCACACATTTTATTTTATTTGCAAATTCATGACAAATTTTTTGTACATATGATTTCATATTTAGAAAAGAGAAAAAAAGGGATAAAAAGGTTTGTTGTTATTTTTTTTTAATTATAAATTATTTATATTTTAAAATGTATGCAATAGTCATTTGACTGTCACCAGATTATCAATGTAATTTACTAAGATCATAAAAAGACCCTACAAAAGACATCAAGTGTTTAGTATATTTCTAGAATTTGTCGTCAAAGCTTAGATCAAAAATAAGGATTTTTATTTATCGTGATTCATTTTGTTATTTTTCCTATCCATTGTACATGACTTTCAAAAACTATTTGAAGTAGAGATAATTAAGTGGATTAAAAACAATATTTTATAATGTGAATTATTTCATGAAACATATAAATGTCTTTGTTTTTTCATTAGATCATTTTTATCAATCATCAGTAATTTTTTAATTTATTTAGATATGTAGTCTGATTAAATGTTTGTTCATTTATTAGTTCATTTGAAATGATTCAAATTCATTGATATCTTTTTGCAGTTAAATGCCATTTAATTACTAAAAACAACCTTTCATTTTAACAGCACACATATATATTATTCAACAGTATGATATTACATAGCATCAACAAGATTATATTATATTATTAGATATTGAATAATAAAATGTTTCCCAAATTATATAAAATTATGCAACTATTTGTGCTGCCTGGATATTCAAATAAATATTTTGGAATGTATTGGTTAAAATAATAATTTCTTGAATCAATCAAATGAAATCCATGGGAAAAAAATTCAAATCTATGGATTTGATCCTATTTCACTGTAAATTGATTTCCACATATTCTATATTTAGAAGCTTGTAACCAATTTCAGACAGTTCAATATAAAAATATAATTGTATCATGTAGTCTCTTATAATTGAACAAAAATCTATGAAACTTTTTAATCTGTGTTTCAGTTTTCAAGCAATTATTCTTTTTTATGCAAATAATAAAATTTAAATGACTGATTACTTTGTTATTGAAAGTTAAGCAATAAAAAATTCTTAGGTAACTGTGAGGATGAAAAATTATCAAGAATAATATCTTTTTTCCCATCTATATAATTATATTGTGGATAATTTGTATATATACAATAAAGAAAAAGTTGATTGCATTTTTTAAATTTAATTTTACAGTTCTGTTAATTTTTAGCTTAATCTTAAATAGATAATATGGAATTGTTTACACCATTGGCGAGTTTTCACTGTGATATATTTAATACTAGTGATACAGTCTTGATATTGAACAGCAGGTTTTTTTTATTGGTTGATTTAATAAAAGCTTAAACCAAAAAGAAAAATACATTTTTATGTTCCTATAAATGCTCTATTCTTTCTGCTTAGTTCATCATTTTGTGTTTATTTAGTTCTTTGTTCATGCAAAGACTCCCATTTGTGTATTTTATTTATCTTTTAATTTCTCTTCTTTTTTTCAAGGTCTATTTAATTTAACATTTTTGTTTGCACTGAAAAATATTTTTATCGTGTCTTTTTGATTAAGATTCATTTTTCTTCATTCTTTATACTTGGACAAAAAAAAATCATCTCTATTTTTTTATTTGAATTTCACAAAAATCTATTAAGGATTCTAAATTAATATTTAAATCATGTAATTCTTTTACATTGAACCGTAAAAAAAAAATCTGGAACAAAAAGAAAGGTTCCATCCCTCATAAAATAAATGATTTAAGTTGAATAACTATCGTTTCAAGTTCCATTTATAATTCAAAGCTTCTTAAATGTGATGTTCTTCACTAAACTTTACTTTTAATGCATTAATCAAATTTCATTTACTTTTAATGCATTTAATCAAATTTGCATTAGTTCTATCCATAAAATTAATTTGATGCTTTAAATATTTTCTTAAACTGCATATTCCTTAGAAATTTCACTCCTATTATGATATTAATTTGACTTCCATGAATTTACCATGTTGTGTCTGAAAATCAAACTTTCTAAAAACATTACATTTTTCTGTTTATGTTGGTAATCGTACTTTTGCATAAATTGTAATTTGCACTGTACTTATCATTGTTTGTGCTCTTTTTCTGTGTCTTAGTGCAAACGATTTCTCACCTCCTCCTCCCACGCAAAGGGTATTTGTGTTTTTTTTATTTATATTGTAAATACTGAAAAAGAGATGCTACTAATTTTTATTTTAAGGTATCTACCTACAATCTTTAAAAATGTAGGATTTTTTTCCCTTTAAAAATTGTACGTCTAGGAAGTAAATAGCTGTTAAAATTTATTAATAACAAAGAACACATACTCAAAAATATTTTCAAAACTGTTTTAATTTTTCGAAAGAAAAAAAAAACTTCTTGCATTTCAGTAATATTGGATCACAATACTGAATATGCAGGAAATTTTTTATCTTAAAAAACTGCTTTTTAAAAATTTTATTTTCTTTAATGTGGGTGGATATCTTAAATTTCAGCTTATTGATTCTGGTCATTATTTCTTTTTATCGCTTTCAAAAAATATTGAAGTTTTCAGTGATACCTGTATAAAGTGGAAAAATTTAGGCTATTATTCATGTATATATACTTGATATAGGTGTGTTATTACTTTATTATGTGTCAACCACAATTGTATATTTTATCTGTAACTACAATAAAATTTTATTTGATTGATTTTTTTTTCTTTTCCTCTTTATAGTAAAATTGTCACAGTTTTTTAAACAGATGCTCTATATTGCAGGAAAATGTAATATTTTGAAGTAATTTTTTTATACCTGAAAAAGTTGAATATTTTATTATATAAAAAATACAGATATTTTGAGTCAATATCATAAAAACACAATAACCTATTTTTAAGTCAGACAATTTAAATTTATGATAAAATTTATTATAAAAAATAAATAGTCAATTAATACAGGAGTTTTAAATGTGTATAAATAAAAAGGTTATTTCTGTAAATCTGTGGATTCTTTTAGCAAAAAAGAAAGAAAGAAAAATGCATACATTATTATATGAAATAATAAATGAAAGTGAATTTAAATCATGAATTTGAAATGAAATTCTATAAATCCTAAGCAATATTTTTAAATAAGAAAAGCATGTATTAAGTTTCATATAATAATATAATATGAAATTTAACATACACCTTTATGGAATTCATTTCTATTTTATGACATTGTTAGATAGCATGCACAATTATATTTATCACATATTTATAACACACAATAATTAACTTTAAGAAGGTTCACTTTAATTATAAACTGCTATTATTTTGCATTCCATTTTTATTACATTAGGCCAAGATTTTTTTCCCATCCTCGCTAGAAAAAAAAAATCAACCATAAACTTTTCCCCTGGGAACATCACTGATTGTACGCAAATATGGAAGCACTGACCTCCAGTCCAAAATATTATCACCAAATATTGGCGATATTATAGTGAAAGAATACAAACATTAGATATTGGCGATAAATCTTGCCACATTTGTCACGGTTTCAAACAATCTTAAAACTAGCGATAACGATGGTACACAGTTGACACCTTTTTTCACCAAATATTGTCGCTAATGCAACAACGTATTATGAATACTAGCTAAAAGTAATAGCCAAATATTGGAGCCAGATTTTATTGCCTTTGCATTAGTTCCTAGACAATAGAGAGCCAGTTATCGACAGGATTTGTTGTGGCCGACTGTGGACTTGAGCAATGTCCATCCTTACATTGATTGAATCTGTCAAGCTGATATTCTCCGAGATAATTAACCCCAAAGTGGTCAAATACTGACCACCTCTTCATCTACAAACTTTCAAAACAGTTGGCAACAAACTGACAATTGTAGACATCATGTCCTTCAGAGTCCTAAGATTACTTGGTATGATCAGTACTGAACTCAAATCATTATTTTCAACTTGCATATGTTTTTTTATGTTCGGAGATTTCTGTGCATTCCTTTAAATAGTGGTAAATAGTACCGATTCCTCCACAGATGCATTTATTTTCCTGCATTCTTCCAAATATTTGGAAATAGGCAGGGAATCTCCCATGTCCTGATGTAATTTGGATTACCGGTGGAAGGTATCTTCTTATTTATATTTCTGTGTTAGGAATAAAATTGTGAGTTGCTCTTCCTTTTTAGGACATATACCATCTGTCAAACCATTATAGCTTAATTTCTTCTCTCAATTCCCATTTTAAGACACCATTTGATTTTGGGACAATAATATCCCTACTCTCTTTCTTTGGCGCCATCTTTGCATATTGATCCGCCTTTTCATTGCCATAAATCCCAATATGTGCCTTAACCCAACTCAACTCTATCCACTAGTTAAGTTTTACTCTTTTTATCTTTTCTTTTATCACCCATATGTCCCTATTACAATTGTGAATATCACTAAATACTGGCAATAATGTAACAACGTAAAATGACTAGTAGTAAAAATAGTGGGTAAATCAGTCAAGCGGGGAATGTAAGATTTTGGTTGCTGGGAGCTCATAAAATTTCGTACTGGCCTCAAGTTTTTATTAAGGGCATTCATTCTCAGAGAATCTCATGTGGAATTTAATAAATTACTTTATACTGGTTATTTTAATTTTTCGAGTTAGCTCTTACTTTTAAATCGGTGACTTATAAGAAGGTGAATTTGTTACAAGACATGCTGATAGGATAGCCTGATGGAAGTTGGCAGTAAGTTTAATAAAATATTTCCATATTCGTATGAAACACGCTACGCCAATTGAAATCTGTAATCCTTAATGATCTCGCAGATCAAAAGACCTCATTTCAAAATACAGCATGAGGCAATATACAGTTAAGTCCCCTTTCCATAGCCCATGTGCTCCTACCGTTGGGTGCATTTTGCCCTGTTTCTCCTCAATTGTGATTATCCGGAATCAGATCAATGTGCTATTCCCATGAGTCATAGTCTGGGGAAACTTTCCCCGGTGGGATGGATGCTTAGGTCAGAGTAACCCCAGGTCCAGCTCTTTTATGTCTGTTCATTTTACCAACAATTTGCGGGAAATACCCAACGCCCACAGACATAGTCATAGGCGATGGGCGAGAGTGATCCAACGATGATTCAGATGGCAGGTTTCCGGCCATACCTTACGTTTTCGTAAAACAACGAGCCATGGAAACGAGATTAACCGACCATCTAAGAGTTTTCCCTCAGCTCAAAGACAGTTATGAAAAGTTATAACCTAATCGAAAATACAAATTTAAACATATTCATAGCTCTATATTCCGATAGCATTACATAGTCCCATTTGTCATGAGATTGTGTACTCACATCAATTATAGGTTCTATTAGAATGTACTTATAACTTTCATATTCTGGGTGATGTACTTCGGGAGATTATTCTCCTGGTACCGTCACCCAAGGCGTGAAGGCCACTCCGCTATGCTCAGCTAATAGCTTGCAGGAGAAGGAGCCAAGACAGACTTCTACCACTGGTGCTCCACTGAAAAGAAGCTGCATCTACACTCCAATGAGCCGTTCAATTCAACTTTTTAGTGATGCATCGTCCGTCGCGCAGAATAATCAGGGAAGCGCTCAGGGTTTTGTCAGAGGACCCTGTCCGAAAATAAATGCCAACTTTTACAGGCCATTCCCTCTCACATCCTTGAGTGCCTTGACCTCAGTGTAGGGGATATTTATTCATATCCTTGGACAGTCACCGACCATCTCAGAGTCAACGGTTCATTTGATCTGGTCTGACTCCGTCAGATCATGATGAAGATAAGAAGAATAAGAAGATATTCTTTTCAATTCTTCACTTTAGGAAATTCCATAACAGATTCTATATTATTTCCTGGCTCTCAGGAGAAGTAGGCTACATTCAAACTCAGACAGACGAGTGCATTTGTTGAGAGAGGAGGAGGGGTAAGTTGAAAAGAAATAGCATGATTATGATAAATATGTCTATGATAGTATCGCCTAATTTATTTTTTGAAAACAGATTCTAAGACCTTCCGTGCTTTTGCATATGCGTTAGGATGGGTTTAATTCTTCAAAATATGGGTAAGATGAAACATAAAGATGTTGGCTTTTAACAATAAAGTAATCTCAGGTTAGTCGTGAACTTAATTAAAATAATAAAATCAGAAACGACACATGTGAACAAATTGGACAAAAAGTATATAATATAGCGTAAATCAAGGTCAAAGAAAGAAGAATTTCAGAAATCTGCTCATCCTTCCGCTTCTCACTCCTTAGTGAGATAGAATCGTCGAAAAGTGGTCGTCTCAAGATATTGAAAAAAACAATATCAAAATTGATTCCTCTGATATCCCATAATGTATTTGTTCTCATCTTCCTTTTTCTGAGAAAGGAGTATAAAAGCATTTTTTGAGAGAAAGTCCGAAGAAAACTCGGTACTTACGTATTAGACCGTCCAACTTAAGCGCCAAATTTGAAGTCGTCGCCAATTTGCTAAATCGCCAATTATGGCAATCAGGCAATGGTGTAATCCGTTGATCTTTATTGCCAAATTTAAATCTGTCGCCAATGAGTTACTAAACCGTTGATGAATACGATCTAATACGTAAGTACCGAAAACTGAATTTATGCATTTCATTCTAAAAGATTTGATCTCGATGTTGCGTCCGTCGCGCTGATTGTGGTCAGGGGTTTGGCTTCGTCGGTATCAGGAATGTCGGGTTGTTTGATCAGGCCTATCTCGTTGGCTACCCATTTCACTTTGGCCGTGAGTTGTTCCTGCATCAGATTAATGCACATGCTGACCAGTGCCATTCCAAGCATCATGTAGAAACACGTACCCATCAGTGTCAAGGTTTTAGCTGGAAGAAAAAACAAGTATATTAATTGAAGAAGAAGACTGGCAGAAAAATTGGGGGAAGGATATGTAGAACAAATAATTATAATGTTTGTAATGGTTTCATGGCATAATTACGGTTGATGGCAGCTTCTCTACTCAATCTGATAGGGCAAGGATATAGCCAGTAGGTCCCCGGATAGCACATTCTATTGTACAATATTATGCATTATTGGGCAATATTATATCCTTTAATATTCAATGATAATATAAAATATTATAAATATTTTGTAA
>JAOUZG010031332.1:1556184-1583557 GCA_026289955.1 Argiope argentata
TTGACCTTTATCGCCAAATTTAAATCCGTCGCCAATGAGTTACTAAACCATATATTATGTAAGTACCTATGTATGCTAGTAGATGTCAGATTACATAAGCTTAGAGCCCATAAGTAGTACATTTTTAGCGCTTCTATTTTCAATAATAAATTTTGGACTTTTAATACAAATTATTTATATAGGCGGATTTTATGTAATAAATTATGATAATCTCGCAAAAAATGTAATTACAGAGCTCCTTCGAGAGAATTAGTGCCAGTATTCTTTACGTAAAAGAAATTTAAATTCAAATTTAAAGCAATTTTCAATAAAAAAAGCATAAAAATTCATTCGAGTTATAATCAAATACAATTTAATTAAAGAACCTGATATTAGACAAGAACTTATCTTATCTGCTCTCACAGAACTTTTGCTATCTTCTTTCTACATATGCGTGGCTTACTGATTCTTATAAATGGCTGATAATTAATCCACCTTTATAGTACGAAGAATCTAAATGCAGGGTGTGGTTATTATAAAAACAAACTAGAATAATTCTAGAAGTTCTGAACTCCATCACGCTGCTACCTCAGCTTAAAGATATCTTAATCTTCACGGACAGTAAAAGTACTGCCCAGCAATTAGCCGATCGGTGTAATGTGTGGGACAGTACTAGCGCAAAGATACTCAAGAACCTAAAATATCTTTCCCTTTCTCATCGGATCCACTTTCAGTGGATTCCGTCTCATGTCGACATTGCTGGAAATGAAATTGCTCACATTTTGGCTAAAACTGGTGCTAGGGAGATCACTACGCTTGCCGCTTCTCTTACTTACATAGAGTTTTTTTCTAAACACAGAACTACGAGTAAGCAGGGCCTGACTAAGCCTAGTTGGGGCCCGGGGCAATATCTTCTTTGGGGCCCCCTCTGCTTAAATATTTTAGTAATGAAAAACATTCATTAAAGAAAAAAACGTAAAATTAAATTACTATTCAATTTCGGGGCCCCACATAAGCGGGGGCCCGGGGCAACTGCCCCGTTTGCCCCTGCCTTAGTCAGGCCCTGCGAATAATGGTCTCGTCAGTTCACTCATGATATCAGAGTAAGAGTCCTGTGACTCCCTGGTTCAGGACAGTAGTAAATGAGATCAACTGTCCCTTCCCGTTTCCTTAGTGGCCATCTATTATCAATGACTTTTATCGGAGGTGTTAAACCTGGTTAGAACTCTGCACTAAATGTTCTTTTGCACAGGACTCTCCTGGCAACATTTTATCTTGTCTGAGGCTTACCTTGCAGGACCTAGTTCATGATCCCCTTTTGGTACTGGACTTTCTCAGGGTGAATGAGTTCATGGACCTTGTTGCGGCAAGCAAGCCTTGTTGCGCACGTAAGCAAAAGTTAAAAAATAGTAACCGTTGTTTTTTATGCACAAATCGCGGCCATAACGTAAAAAATTGCCCCCGAAAAAACAAAATTCGTTGTTATAAATACAAAAAAGGGCATCATGTTTCCATGTGTAAAACCGAAAGTGAAAATCCAAATTTAGCTACCGTTCCAGTTACTTGTACTAACAACGTTTGTTGAGACTCTATCTGAATTTCATATCATTCAGTCGTTTCTCCTCTAATAATATTCAAAGATGTGGTGTCTTAATATAAAATAATTCACTCGTATTTAATCTGACTCCATTTTATTCTCTCTTATTTACAATTCTATTTACAAGATGTTGCCATACACAAAAACATTATATTGGTTTTGCGCGCAATTAATTCCAACTAGAGTTTTAAAGAAGGTTAAAGCTCTAGTATGTTTTAAAATAAAATGTATTTTTTCTTTAGCCAAAGGCGCTCGTAACATCCTCCCACCTTTTGATTTTTAAATTAGGAGGATACAAAATCAAAAAATCACAATTAACAAAATATTAAATTCAAAATAATAAGAAATCAAAACACAAAAGACACAAATATGAAATGTATATAATAAAGTTCAAAAGTTATTTAAAACGTGAATGCTTAACTACACTTCTTCCACTTCTAGTTTTTGTTTCACAGTCACTTTCTAAGCTCGGGATTTTGATTTCTTTATACGAAGCAGCCGATTCATTATTTCTCGTAACTACAGGATAGTCATTGTCTAATTCCAAGGGGTATAAACGTTGCACTGGACGCACAAGTTCTCCACTTGCTGTTTTTATCTTTACTACTCGGATGCAACCATCTTTCCCCGGGAACCTTTCAATTATCTTTCCTAGAGGCCAGTCTAGTCGCTTTTTGACATCACTTTCAATTATAACCATATCTCCTACTTGCATTTGCCTAGATTCCTTTACTTTTCGCTTCTTCTGGATTAATAAGCTCAGATATTCTTTTCGAAATCTTTTCCTCAAGTCCTCTCGTAATTTTTGTTGATACTGATATCGTTTGGAGATATTTACTTTATCCAAAGTATCCAAATCGGGAACTCCTACCTTTATAGTCTCTTGAATGAACATTGAGGGAGTCAGTGGAGTTAAATCATTCGGATCTTCTGACAGATAATTCAGAGGTCGAGAATTGATATTGGCCTCTACGTTGCAAAGAATAGTAAACATTTCTTCGTAATGAAGCGATGCCTTCCCTAAAACTCTCCTCAAAAGCTTCTTCACCATCTTAATCATGCTCTCAAAAAATCCACCCCACCAAGCCGCTGTTGGGGGGTTAAATTTCCACTGAATTCTTAAGACAGAAGCGTCATTTACAATCTTGTCCCAATCAAGAGAACCCATCAAATTATTTGTTCCAGTGAAATTTGTTCCGTTATCGCTGTATATAGTCCTAGGTCGCCCTCGTCTTGCAACGAATCTTCTGAAACCTAAAAGGAATCCATTAGTCGAAAGACTCTGTATTAATTCCAAATGAATGGCTCTATATACTGCGCAAGTAAAAAGCAAGATCCAAGCCTTTTTCCCATCCTTCAAATGAAGCGGTCCTGCTAAATCCACTCCAGTGACCTCGAATATTAAGGCTTCCAGTACACGGTCTTCCGGAAGTGGCGCGGGAATTGTTTCAATTCTCTTGCTCGTATATCTTTTGCATCTTATACACCTTGAAAGCACTTTCTGGACAGTTTTCCGGCCTTGCAGAATCCAAAATTTCTGACGGATATCTGTTAGGACAACTTGAACTCCAGCATGGGAAGATATCAAATGATGTTCGAAAATCAACCTCTCAACTAATGGGTGCTTACAAGGCAATACTAGAGGGTATCTAAAATTTTCTTCATCATCTCGTCTAGTAATTTTAGTCTTCAATCTAATTAGTCCATCAGAATCACTAAACACACAGAGTGATTTGAGTTTTGATTTTACATCTTCGTTATTAAAGGTTTCTTGTTGCACGATTTTTATCACCCTTTTTTCGGCAGTATCTAGTTCTGCAACAGTTAAAAGATCTTTTATCTTGTTCATAGGACTTCGGCAATTTTGTACAAATCGTATAATCCATGCTACCATTCGCACAATTTTTGAATATTTTGAGAATTTGTACAAATACTAGGATTTATTCAAATCTGTAGTGTTAACCAACGTCACTACCCTCTTTTTCCTTTCTTGGAAAACCTCTTCCAAATTGTATTCAGAGTCTGTCGCTGGCCATTCTTTCTCTGGCAGTTTCAACCACTGTGGACCCTCCCACCATCTCGATTTCAAAAATCCTTGGATCGAACAGCCACGGGAAGGGAGATCAGCGGGGTTGCAAGTCCCTGGAAGATGTTTCCAATCATCTTTTGAAGAAAGACTTCGTATTTCTTCTACTCTATTATTCACGAACGTACCCCAATGACCTTGTTGTATCCAATAAAGGGCAACAGAAGAATCTGTCCAATAAAAAGTACGTACGTTTCTCAAAGACATAGATTTTTTAATGTCTGAAGTTAACCGAGCTCCAATGCAGCAGGCCAATAATTCTAGACGAGGTATTGTAATAACTTTTAAAGGTGCTACTCTACTTTTTGCCTCTATAAAATATATTTTGACTTCTTCTCCCAAGGTATTTCTCAAAAATACAACAGTACTATATGCAAATTTGCTGGCATCACAAAAGGTATGAAGACTTAGTCCTTCTATGAAGCCATTGATCTTAACACATCTAGGGATCTTAACTTCCGACAGTAATTTCAAATCAACGATCAAAGTTTTAAATTTTTTCTGAATGTCATCTGGAAGAATTTCATCCCACCCAAAGTTTCTTTTCCAAATATTTTGTACTAAAAGTTTTAAACATATTGTCACAGGACATAAAAATCCCAGTGGATCAAATATCTTTTGAGCCGTTGACAGAATATTTCTTTTACTGCAAACATCAAAATTAAATTCAGCATTTTGTAAATCACAGAAAAGGAAGTCTTCCTTTCTATTCCATAGCAATCCAAGTACTGAGGTTGGAGCGATCGGTTCGTCCAGACTTAGCTCCCTTGTATATTCCCAACCTCGAAGATCAAAACAAGCATTGGAAAGCAACAGCTTTGCTTCTTGGATGAAACGGGTAAGATCATCTTCATTGTGCACGGATGTCACACAGTTATCTACATAAAAAGAATTCTTCAGTATTTCAGAGGTTTCTGGAAAAAGCTCTTTAGATTCCTCTAGATGATTATTCAAAACCGCTGCCAAGAGGAAAGGACTACAAGTGAGGCCAAAAACAAGTCGGCGATGACGAAGTACCTCAAATTTTCTGGTTTCGTAATCTTCCCACCAAAGAAATCGTAAAACATCTCGATCTTCTTTTGCAATTGAAATTTGAAGAAAGGCTTTTTTGATATCAGAAATTACCCCAATGTTATTTTGTCTGAATTTTCTTAAAATGGATGGAATTTGCTCTATTAAATTTGGTCCTTTTTCCAGACAGTCATTTAAGGACGGAACTTTCTTAACTCGACAAGAAGCGTCAAACACTGGACGTACCTGGGTTGAAGAGTTTATCTTAAAAACACCTCGATGTGGTAAATAATAACTTGGATTTCCGTCCTCCATTTTGGGCACTTTCTCTGTTATATTTTCCTCAAGCCATTCTTCAAAAACAGCTCCATATTCAGCATATTTCTTTTCATCTTTTAACTTTTGCGAAGTACGGATGCAACGTTGTTCAGCTATAGGTCTATTGTCTTGTAGAGTTTCTTTTGCTTCTATCCAAGGCAGCTTAACTATGTATCTGCCATTTTCATCTCTATCCACTGTTTTCATAAAATGATCCATTGCGTTTCTTTTCATTTCTTCTTTAGATTTAGTTTCAGCTGGATCCATAATACCTAAGGTTTCTAATTTCCAAAGATCAGAGATAGAGCTATTTTGTATTAACATTGTAGTCACCAGATGAGCGGAAGTATTTTCTCCTTTTTCTCCACATACTTTACCCATAATTAGCCAGCTTAATTTTGTTTCATATGCTACTAATCCACATTTGAGAGCATATACATTTCCTGAGAATAACTGTCCACAGAAGTCGGCCCCTATCAGCAATTCAATGTCAGGACAATCTTTGCCTTGATCAGACAGTATTATATTCTTTTTCTTCAATTCCTTTTCCCAATTTCCTTTTTTGATCCTAGGTATTTTTCCGCATATAACTGGTTGATCAAGGACTTGCATAACATAACTAAATCCCGTATTCAAATTCTGAAGGGTTATTTCATACAGTCCATGATCTTGTTTTTCTAATGTAGACCCACCAAATACCGAATGTATGATATTTTTAACTTCAATGGGTCTGAGGTTCATTTCCTTAATTGTTTTCTTTAATAAGTATGAACGCTGCGAACCACTGTCAATAAGAGCCCGTACTCTGCGTATTTTTCCTTCTGCTTTAATATTAACTTGTAATGTTTGAAGGAGAACTTCTTCAGCAGCGCACTGATTGGATAAGTTGACATTCAGTTTCTCTTCCACCTCAAGTGTTTTGACTTTTGTTTGGTTAGATGGCAGATCTGGACACATCAACGTCCAATGTCTCTTATTACAAAGCAGGCACTGTACATTCGACTTGCAAATTTTTGATGTATGACCAGGCTTTAAACAAGTGAAGCAGCATTTTTTATTTTTCAAAATCTCATGCTTTTTTCCAAAATCAAATTTTTTGGCATAATAGCATTCTTTACTTTCATGAGTTTTTTCACAAAAAATGCAAATGGGGTTCTTTCTTTTTTCTATACCACCTGAAAACAAATCTGTAGCCGTAGCCACAGAATCAGAATGTAATACTCTTTCTTTCTTCTCATTATACACCTTCGGTAAAATCCTGTTTTCGCCAGGCGAATTCTTTCTTCACCTTCTATTTCAGTTTTCAGAAAGAGTAATAAGTTTTTCAATTTTTCTGTATATACATTGCTTTCCGAGTCATGATTTGCTATTACAATAGGATTACGTAACCATACTCTGAAAATATCTTCAGGTATACAGGATTCCACGAGGGGGAAAAGCATTGCTGAGTATTTGTCTGATGTTAATCCAATTGATTCTAGAGCTCTTAAATAAGTTTCTAATTTATCATAAATTTGCGATGTGCTTAATTTTCTTTTAGCTTCTGTAGCATTTATTATAACTAAATTTAGTAGCTCACGAACGTAGTACTCAATAAGCAATTCGTCTTTTCCGAAACGAGATTTTAAACTTTCTATTGCCTTGCAATAATTTTCATTTGTTGGAGGATAACTGTCTATAATTTCACGTGCTCTAGTTCCTTCATTTACACATTGAATCAAATATTGAAACTTGTCTTCATTTTCTAATTTATCATCATTATGGATTCGTTTAAATTGACTCCAGAAAGCCAACCAATTTTTGATTTCACCATTAAATTTAACAAGTTCTATTTTGGGTAACTTAAGTTTTCGTTTAATTCTAGGTGAAATAGAGCCAACGCTTTCCCTTTCAGCGTCAGAAAGTTTAGACAAATATATGTCCACATTAACTTTCGCATCTATCATTTTCGTGCTGTATTCCTCGATTTTAAGATATTCCTCTTCATACTTTTCAATATCTGGATTTTCCAAAAGAAAACTACATACTTCATTATCTAATTTGGCCAAATCCGAATAAATTCGTTCCAGATTACTGAAAAATGATTTAATTTCTTTTTCCTGAGGTTCTTCGACCTTTAATCTCTCAATCAGAATATTATACGTTTTCGTAAAGTTAGATCTAATAGGCATTCGCTTCTTAACGAACATCTCCATTTTTATTCCGTTACTGAATTCTTATTGCAAATAAAAAACAAACGTACCGTATTTTCAGCGATCACGTCCGGGTTCACCACAATGTTGAGACTCTATCTGAATTTCATATCATTCAGTCGTTTCTCCTCTAATAATATTCAAAGATGTGGTGTCTTAATATAAAATAATTCACTCGTATTTAATCTGACTCCATTTTATTCTCTCTTATTTACAATTCTATTTACAAGATGTTGCCATACACAAAAACATTATATTGGTTTTGCGCGCAATTAATTCCAACTAGAGTTTTAAAGAAGGTTAAAGCTCTAGTATGTTTTAAAATAAAATGTATTTTTTCTTTAGCCAAAGGCGCTCGTAACAACGTTGGAATCATAACTCCCAAATTTACTCATGTGCAAACTGCTCGTGCATATGTCATTGGCTCAAATGGTAAAACAAAAGTAACGCGGTGTCTCTTAGACGGTGGGAGTCAGTCTACTTTCATTCATCCTAGTTTTATCGACTTCCTGCAATTGGAAATTACTAGCTCAGGAAAATTGAATCTTCAGGCATTTGAATCGATTCCAGCAAACACGGTAACAAGACGGAGAGTCAAATTTATCTTGTCAAGCATTTGGAACAATTCAAAAATAAATATACAAGCATTTGAAAGTTCAAATACTTATGCTTTTCATCCTTCTACTCCTCAACCTGTCACTTCTTTTGCCCATAGTCAAAAGTTGAAACTCGCTGATCTATCAGATAGTTTAAACGACTTACCGATAGAAATTCTGATAGGGGCTGATTTTTATTGGACTATTGTGCATACTGAATCTCCTAATAGACTTTCTGAGACTCATGTGCTAATACCAACAGTATTTGGATGGATTCTTTCCGGCAACCGTTCGTTCACTACTATAGCATATTCTTCTGTTTCTTCAGTTCAAAACATCAGCTCAGAAATTTTGGGACAAGGCCTGGACGATCAGGTGAGACAATTTTGGGATTTGGAAACAATTGGCTTTAAAACTACCCAAGATAAAGGGATGACTACTCGTGATTCTGAAATTTTAAGTGATTTTCACAATCCATTTTGCAACGTTGATCACCGCCGTGTTGTAAAGTTGCCATGGAAACGAGAGGCGATTCTTTCATCAAATAATTACGAAATAGCGCTCAAACGATTTCAAATACTCCGTAACAAACTTTTAACTCATTCAGGCTTAAGGGATATTTATACAGAACAAATGCAAAATTATATCGATAACCAGCATGTTGAACTTGCCGATAAAATTCCTTGCACCACGAGCAGCTTGGTGGGGAGGATGGTGGGAGCGACTGATAGGTCTAACCAAACGATGTCTTCGAAAATCTCTTGGTCGCTCATTACTAGATGAAGAGGCCTTAATTACTGTATTAGCGGGAATAGAAGCTTCACTCAACATCAGACTTTTGATTTATGAACATGGTGAGAATGATACAGAGGAAGCTTTGACCCCAGCTCATTTCCTAACTGGTCGAAAGTTGACAGCTGTCCCATCTGTACCTGAGCCCAAAAATAACAAGCTCACAAATATTTACAGGCAACAGCAAGACTTACTCGATACATTTTGGAAAAGATGATCCAAAGAGTATCTTTTGGAGTTACGTACATACCATCAAGTACGAAATGTAAAACAATCACCTCGGATACGAGTAGGAGACTTGGCACTATTACAAGAAGATATACGACCGCGAAATATGTGGCAAAAGGCTCTCGTGGTGAAACTAATCGATGGTCGGGACGGAAGAATTCGTACCTGCATCCTTCGTGCCAAAGTAAAGGAGATTACCCGTCCAGTCCAACTGGTCATACTTCTGGAGGTTGACCAGGGTGGGGAGGATGTTGCGGCAAGCAAGCCAGCAAACAATTAAGCCTAATTACCTTTTGTCCGAATGGCATCACCCGTTTGGTTTTTATACTAAAAATTAATTATATTTGTAACGTCTACTTTGTAGAGAATAAAATTATATTTCATTAACGTCGTCTCCAAAGATTAAATGGGCCTGATCTAGCTATACTTGCCACGGGGATGAGAAACAACAACAACAACACAAACAAGAATTTCGTAAGAAAAGACTACAACTACTTTAGCAATTGGCGCTGCTTATGTCAGCATTCATTCTTATATTTTTATTGCCCGTTTTTATTTTCTCTATCAAGACAATTTGGCTTCAACAGACTGATCAAAAGATGGTCAGAAATCGGGATAGAGAATAAAAGGATTTCTCAAATACTCACTAATACTTCCTTTATATCCATGGAAAGCTTTCCCCGGGAAATAGTCTCCAAATCCTATGGTTGTGAGGGTGATGAAGGTGAAATAACCGGAACTGAGCATGTCCCATTCTTCGAGGAAGGCGAACATCACTGCACCAAGGAGAATGAAGAGCGAAATGAACATCAAGTTCAGAAGAATTGGTATTTGTATCTGTAAGAGACAGAAATTATTTTTTGTTGATCCAATAATCACTGCACTGAAATCATAATAATAAAATCACTCCCATTATTAGTACAAAATGCAGCCACATCATTGCAAAGATACTGCTCAACAACGGATTGTAAAACCTTCTGAGCTGTTGCGCATGCGTTAGGATGGGTTTAAAGCAGAGCCAGGGGGATATTATCTGGATTATAAAACCTTCACCAAATATTCTCACATCAGTGAGTCGGTGGTTAGACGAACGATACAATTGTGTCAAGCTTATGGAGAGAGAGTGAGAGTTGTTAGTAATATTGACTGTTGTATTTAATGCGACTCGCGATTTTTGCTGCCGGTAGAGGGCGCCGCAACGGCTGTACAAAGGTTGCTTTATTTCAAGAGGGCTAATCGTATCTAGTTCATCATTAAAGCAGAAATGGATTAGCCTAAGTCAGAACTCGTAAGCTGAGGGTTTGTAGCTGAGTAATATATCCATTGGGCCAAAAGTGACTCCTCAGCCTGAGAGATGTTATATGGCTTATAAAACTTTCACCACACACTCTCACACCAGTGAACAGGTGGTTAGATGAACGATACAATTGTGCCAAGCCTATGGAGAGTGTGTGAGTTGGTGGTGATGTTGGCTGTTGTATTTAATGCACCTCGCGACTTTTGCTGCTAGTAGAGGTCGCCATAACAGCTGTACAAAGCTGCGTACGGAGGTTTCTTATTTCAAGAGCGATGATCACGTCCATTCCACAATTAACCCAGAACTTACAATCTGAGGGTTTGTAGCTGATTAACACATCCATTGGGCCAAAAGTGACGATTAAGTCTGAAAGATGTTATCCGGCTTATAAAGCTTTGGCCAAAATAGAAATGAAAAGAAAGATTAAAGGAGGCAATGTTAACATTAGAAAATGAAGACTAGTGGTTTTATGAGACTTAAACATTACATATAATCAGTAATACAGAAGGGAAAAGGCATTAATGCAATGTGCGAAGAATGTTCAACAGGAATAAATAATTTCCCTTTTTCTGCTTCGTGGTCACAATATCTAATGACATTGTTACATTTTAGCGAGTTCGGATTGAATGGATTTTACCTGAGGACAGCGCAAACAAAATTATTTACAGCTATTTACAGGATGACTTGATAAAGCAAAACTTCAGATAAACACGATCTAGCAATAATCAGTCACTTACAGCGTAAATGCGTCTTACACGCAATAAAAAACAGGCTTCAAAACAGCTTTCGTATAGCACAGCAAACAGTAAATCACAGCGAGCTCAATAACACAACGTTAACAGCAAACGCAAACACAGCTCACCAATAACAAGCGAGAAAAGTAATCAGCTCACTACAACGAGTCGCTACTCTTTCAAGAGAACTTCCAGATTGCGGCAAAACGTCCCTTATATAGCCATGCGGGCTAGCACGCGAAGCTTCGGAAAACACCGCGAGCGATCCAGCGGCTACCAGACTATTCCTTTCGCCAAAACAATCTGATTGGCGCCAAGCTCTTCGTCAACCGTCGCCAATCTCTCTCTCCTTCCGTGCACTTTCGCGGTGTTCGCCCGCTTGTAACAATATTATGTAAAATTTTCTTCATAACACTCCTGAAAGCTTTTTTCCCACTTTAACTAACCACCGAAAAATACGAAAATTTGAGTTAAAATAAAATGCGGTCAGAAGTAACACAACACTCACATATACGTGGAAAAAAATTGAACTAAAAAGTATCTAATGGAAGAAATTCAAGGTCAAAGGGAATATCGGAAATGTGCTCATTGTTTCGCGTATCACCTCATAATAAGATCGAACAGGCGAAATGTGGTCGTCTTAGAATGCGTTGATGAACAGTATCTTCACGTTTGAATATTTTAAATTTTGTCCGAAATTCAAAATATTTCCCAATAAATCAAATATTTCCCAATATATTTCCAAAATATTTCCTAGTAATCACGAGAGTAGTGAAGGTGGTTCTAGGGTGCTTCTAGGTGACCATTCAGTCACTGACTAGGGAAAGGTATGTGCTGCTCTGCTTTGGACGCTAGACTGGCGAGATTTCAGAGAACTGACTGTGCATTCTTATTTCTAATCCACTTTATGCCTAAAACCATTTGAGGAGGGGAAGGATGGGTCATTCTGTGTGTCCATTCAAAATATTCAGTAGCATCGTGGAAATATATAGTAATTTGAGTGTATGACCGTTTGTATCTTTCTGTTTGCGCTGTACTAGTAATTGCCAAACTAAATTATAAGCGAAAACATAGTAATTAAACAGAATTCTCAAATATTTGCACCTTGGCGTCAGGTGCAAATATTTCAAGCAATTGGCGACTATTGATGCAAGAATGCCACGAATGATCGCCAAACAGAAATATTGGCACCAATTGTTGTGTAGAGATTGAAGGTCTCGGTACAAACCTGCGACGTTTCGGCCTGTAGCCGAGTAACATACCGATCAAACAAAAGGGACCCTTAAGCTTGAAGGATATTATCTGGCTTATAAGGCTAACGCTACAGTACTTCCCCGCCAGTGAGTCGGCGAAGAAGCGAACGATTTTTGTATTGCACCCAGTGTTATGGCGAGTTTGCTCGTCAAGTGGGTCTGACGGTTTTGTTTGTTTGTTTTTACTTTTAGCTTTCATCAAGTGAGTCTGACGATTTTGCTGTTGGTAGATGGCGCCACGACTGTTGCGGAGGGTTGCGTTGTCAAGGTCACCAATGTAGCGATTGAAGGAAGTGGTACGAACCTGCGACGCTTTGACCTGTAACCGAGTATCATACCGATCAATCAAAAGGGACCCTTAAGCTCGAAGGATATCATCTGGCTTATGAGGCTGCCGCTACAGTTGTCAAGTGCTAAGTTGCTGCCAAATACATACTGCCAAATTGAAAGTTACTAGATTGAGATGCGTATCAACAATGGCTGTTATCCTTTGCTTTCATATGTAGGTTACGAATAAATTCGCCAACATACACACGTTATGAAAAAAAAAGGAAACTTCAATGTATTTGCCGTTGCAGATTGGTATCGCTCATGCTCTTCAGTCTGCATTTGTGTTTACAAAGCTTTGAACCAAAAGAAGACATGCTACAAATCATAGAATCGACCCAATTATGCGAGAAGAGTTGTTTAAAAGGTCTATAGAATGAGCTGCAGGATGAAACCATCGAAATACTTCATTTCTTTAAGAGAAACTTGTAAAAAAAATTTAATTAGCTGTTAGTTTATTCAATGAAAATGTTTAAGGAAATATTATCTTGCTTATTTAATTATAGTTATTATTGCTTATTTAATTATAGTTATATTGATATCTAATTATTATAAGGATTATATTAATAAAAATATAAATAGAATGAGATATTAATGGAAGATAATTAGAAAATTTTAATAAATATAAATTATAAATATACATATCTTTCTTTCTGGTTAATATGTTTATCAATTAATATTAAAATAAACAATAATGATACATGGAAAATATAAAAAAATCGTCTGCGATGATAATTAAGTTTTATGCATTCTTTCAGAATTCTTATATGTCCTTTATTTATTACTTTATATTTTTGCTCGTAACGCATTTAAAGTTAATTCAAAATTCTTTTGTTTTTTATATTCATGTTCTTGTTTACTTGTTAAATGTGAAAATAAAACTGATGATTACGATAAAAGTATTATTAGTTGTTCGCTTTGTGATTTTAAGTTTAATTTTATTTCAAATACTATCCACCATAATTTCGGTGGCGATTTTAGATATTTACTGGTGAACATAATATAATGACATAATTTTTAAAAAATCTGTTAATAAAACTAACATAAAGTTGATTAATTTCATTATATATTTATTTATTTACTGAAAATTGATAATTTTTTTTCTCGCCTGTTTTGAGAAAAATATTTATAAATACCAACAACAATCGTTTGGTTTCATAATAAGTATAAACATTCAATTTTTATTAAGAACTTTATAAATTATGTTATAATCAGAAATATGATGAAAGAATATTCCAATCTTCATTAAAAATTCGTTTATATTTTTGTCATCTCAAATTCATGTTTTGTTTTCTATTATTACAAATGTAAAAAAAAATGATTGCTTAGTGCCATAAAAATCTTGATATATATGTATTTCTTTCAATGAAAAGCTCATAATTTATCATTGAAATGGGCAAATCCTGAAGAATGTAGCCAACATTTTACGAAATACAGAGCAATAACCGCTTCTTGGAAAAGAACAGTGCAATAATTTTTTTTATTGGCCATCATTTTAATGCCAGCTTTGTCTTATAATTAAAACTGACAGTTGTATTTCCTTTCTAACGGTTGCTAACAACAATATTTTATTTTATGTTTTTTCGCCCTCTCTTGTAACTACTTGGCTGAGAAGATGTAATAAATTTACATAATTGATGGTCATTAACTTATCGCTCTTTTCATTCATTTTCTCTTTCATCCAATGATTAGAAGATTCCTACCTACAACCTTTCGCATAATATTTATAAAAACAAAACAAAAAAAACTGTATCTGATATTTTTATGATCAAGCTTGTTTATTTTCTTTTGCATAAAAAATATTCATGATGGAGATGACGCAGACGATTTTTCTGTCCATTTTTATATTATTAATATTCTATTTTAACAATCCTACTATACTTGGATTTCATTCATTTTTTAAATTTATTTGTTAGAGTATGATGCTGTTTTGATTTTCATAATTCTTATATGTGTATTTATATTATTACTAGCTCTTACCCGCGACTTCGTACGCGTGGAAATTTTTGTGTGTATATGTGAGAACTGACAGCCTAATCACAATGTAAAATGTTGTCAAAACCGTATTCATGCATAAATTTTCAACGTCAATTGAAGCAACGCAAAGACGTGCATTTTAAGCACCAGTAAGGGTAACGCAATACGGATTAGAAGATTTTAATTTCAATTCATCTATTTTATTTTTATTCGAAAGCACTTCTGGAGAAATCAAAAGATCTATTAACAATTTTAAATTTATCATACACTACGAAAATAAACAGAATCGTTTGAAATAACCAGTCAAAAACATGTTACGTTTAACATCATTAGCTTTGGGGAAAAATTACTTAAAAGCTACGTACTTGAAACTATAAAGGTATATTTAAAAATTTAATAGGAAATTATGAAAATAGGTAAAAGGAATAGGTACAGCAAGAAAAAAAATCAAAAGAAATGAACAGGAAATATCAAATTATATTAATGCAAGAACAGCGTAAGAAAAAAATTAATAAACCTTCCTTTAGAATATTAAGATAATATTTAAATGAAAAACGGAAACAGAAAATGTAAGCAAACAAAGATTTTTTTAAAAATTTTTTGTTCCTAAGAAAAAGGCTCTCTGTCGGGAAATCCTACAATAAATCACAAAGAATTCCATTAGATAAGATAATATTAAAAGAATACCGGAAATAGAAAAACGAAAACAAACTATTCAAAAAGCTCAGGCAGATGTTTTCAGTTTTTTTTTATATTTTTTGGTGGAAAATTTATTTTTTTAATTAATAAGAAATTAACCACTCAATTAACAGGAATAAAAATCAGCCTATGTTCTTCTGTAGACTATAATCTATCGCTGTGCTAAATTTCATCCAGTTTCCCTCAGCCGTTCTGGCGCGATTGAACCCCATCATCCATCCATCCATTCAAACTTTCACATTTATAATAGTAGTATAGATTTGAAACGATGTATTCGGCATAATTTTTCTATTCCCGTTGCAATTTTTTTTAATCTTACGCTTAATGATGAAGTTATAAATGATTGTTATCAGTTTCGAAAAATTGTCTTTTCTGAATTTGAATGCAGTATCTTGTAGAGTTCATAGTTCTACTATAGTTTGGTCTAATTGGCGTTGGAGGATACATGTAATAAAAGACTGAAACAAAGTTTTTAATTTATTAATTAGTATTTGCATTTATACTTTCTAAACCTTTCTGCTTATGGAAAAGAGGATGGGATACATCTTTGCATTTTTGAGCATTTATTATTGTTTATTAATCATTTCAATAAGATTGATTAATTTCATTATAGTGCAAGTAAATGTTATCGCATACAAACAAAATTTAATAAAAGATATGAATCAATGTATTACATTGTGTACTGAATACTTTATTCTCCCCAGATTTGAGTTTTATAATAGAGATAATTAAATATCCACAAATAATGCGCAAAAATGTTTGCAATTTTTGTATGAAATTTAAAAATGTGTCCTTTTTTCAATTAAAATAATAATTGAAAACTTCAGCAGTAGAAACTAATTATTTATCTAAAGAAAAACGAATTTTCAAAGATACAGCATTCAAAAAATGTGCAGTCAGTAACTTTGCTCGGCCATAAATAGCCATTTTCAGAGTTATACTTTTCAGGAAAAAAATACAAATCGACGAATTAACAGCATGGATTATGAAATATACAGATTTAAAACTTGATCCTAAAATTCAAATGTATAGTTTTTTTATTGATATTATAAAGAATTTTTATTAGTAATTATTGTGATTTAATGGTAATTGTTTTTAATTACTAATAATTTGAAATAACTACTGATTACAATGTCATTTTATTTTGCTTTGAGTCAACTTATTTATTATAAATAAGAAAAAGTAAGAACTTAATTGTTAAATTGAAAAATAATTGACTTTCAACATTTTTAAATAAAAATTATAATTTAATAAATTATAATTTTTTAATATAAATTTCAATTCTTTCTTCTTTATTTGAATGACCACATTTCAATTATTTTAAAATACATTTAAACTTCATATTAGGATTTCTCATAAGTTTCTTTTTTATTTCCAATATGAAAATAATTAATACGCAATATTTATTGTTTGATATATTATTTATTTTGTTATATAAGAACCCATTTGCTCTATCACCATCTTCCATCTCTCAGGAAGACAAATTGTGCTTTCAATCCAAAATTGTTGCGTTTTGGACAAGAACTAATCCTCTAGGTGCACTTTTATTTCGCTGATGGATTTAAAATTCTTATGGTGAAAATTATTTTGTTAAGGACAGAAGCAAATAATAATCAGATGGAGCAAGATCTGGAGAGTATGACATCCCAATCAAACTATAAGAGCTTCTCTCTGAGTACTAATGCAATATGTGGTCTCGTATTGTCGTGATGATAAACAACGCCTAGTTGGTTCATTGATTGTGACCGTTTCTTATCATGTCAGAACATGATATTGATTTGGGAATGAATCCCGAATTCGATTGTGAAATATTGAAATTTTATCATCTGTACGGGCATCTAAAAAAAATCAGCTTTTAAGAACGTGTTGCCATCGCATTTACAAAAGCTCGGATTTTAAAAAAAATGAGTTAACGACTACAGCAAATAAAACCTAGAAAAATGTCATTTTGGGCACGTGATTATAAGAAATGAAACAAATAGTAAATGTGATATTTTTTCAAACAATAAATGCGAGACAAAGTTTTTTTAATCGTTGGCAGTACTAAAGTGACTCATTCAATGAAACAATTAAAATGAATAAAAATACAATTTAACTCGCATGAGCACGTGGTGCTTGGCTATTCAAGAAATGATGTTCCGACATGATACATTGAAATATGCACAGCAGATTTCAAATTTTACTTTTTTTTTTCTATGTCAGCTTTTAATTGTTCAATTGATCCAATTGATGACAGTATTTTGAAGAATTTATTGCTTTACTTTGAGGAAGGAGTTCGTAGAAAATTACTCATTTCAATCTCACCAAATGGCGAAAAAAAAAACCCTTTTTGGGATGTAGTTCGGACTTTGCGACAGTTGAAGACCTATTTATTGTCCTTAACACTTAGGGCGTTTTCTATCTATATTTTCATATGAAATGTAAGTTTTTTATCTAATGAAAAGCCTTTTACCATAAGTAAAAGTGGATCATAAACGCCACAAATACTCAGATTTTAAATTTCACCAGTGAGAGAATTGTGATTTACTTTAATAACAACTAACGGGAATGGTCTCCCCAAAACTTTTTCGCATATTCTCCTATAAAGATTTATGCCAGAAAAAGCCCTGCATGATATTGGCGTACAATGGTTAACTTTTGGCATGAATTTAGTCTTTTTACTGAGTCTATCTAATCAACCTTGGTCAGAATTTTGGTGATTAATTCCTGTTATATGGTAAATAGTATGTGAAAATTGAATTTATACTTTGAACGAGTTTTTGGCCGGGATGGCCTGGTTGGTACAGCGTTGTACTCGCACTCCTTAGGTTACGGGTTCGAAGCTCACGGGCCAAAAGATTCCCCGAGGGTATGGCTACTGGCGCTCGTTAAATCTGTTCGTGGTTGCAAAGTAATCCATGTCGAAAGTAATACCGCGGGAGGTACTGGGTCAGAGGTGATCGTTCTCTGTTCCAGGTGTAAATTATGATCTGAGATGAATGAAGGAATTTTCATGAATGTAGTCCGCCCCCTAAAAAGGGTTGTGACATGTGAGTAGCTAAGTCATACTCTTGGCCCTAGATGGCGCTACTTGTAAAACAAAGAAACGTTTCTTAGGCTTAAATTATCTACTGATCGTATCAGCGGGGGCTTGCCCAAGGCAAGTGCCATTAGTCAATACACAACACAGCAACAACAACGAGTTTTTAAAAAAGTGATTAAAATAAAAAACTGACACAATTCTTCTTTTGTAATCACTGAAATGCATACCAAATTTAATATATTCAAGTCTTTGCGTTTTTGAACTATCGTCTTGATATGTTTCTGAAAATATAGTCTAATAAAATCTACCTTTTGTTTGATTTGGCTCAAAATTTGATTGGTTTCTTAAAAATAGAGGCTAAATTTGCTTATGAATTTTATCCATCTGGCTCTTTTCGTTTTATTAGCATGTCAGAACATGATGTTGTTTTGGGAATGAGGTTTGTGGCGTCAACAAAAATCCGTAGGTGAAAAAAGGAAATTTTACTATCCGCACGAACGTCTAAAAAAATTTGCTTTTAATAACGCGTTGCCATCCCATTTACAAAGGCTCTGATGTTTTTTTAAGTTAATGACTACAGCAAATAAAACCTAGAAAAATGTCATTTTGAGCACGCGATTATATGAAATGAAATAAATAGGTAATGTGATATTTTTTAAACAATAAATGCGAGACAAAGTTTTTTTAGTCGTTGGCAGTACTAAAGTGACTCATTCAATGAAACAATTAAAATGAATAAAAATATAATTTAACTTGCACGATCACGTGGTGCTTGGCTGTTCAAGAAATGATGTTTTGACAGGATACATTGAAATATGCATAGCAGATTTCATTTTAATCTTTTATATTTATTGTGCTAACTTGTATCCGATGAGCAATTCAAAATCCCTTCCACTGATCGGATTTTGCTCAAAATTTGGTGAGAATTAAAAATTTGGTGTAAAGACTGTATATCAAATTTCATCCATCTAGCTCAAACCGTGTTTTAATTATCTCTACCACAGATAGACAGACATTTTCCAACAATGAGCTTTTTGGATTCAAGAGAATCTATAATTTGAGGGTTCCTCAAAATTTGGAGTTCGAATTTTTTGACGATTTCAGTACTTTTTCTGTACTTTGTATGCCTTAAAGTAAAAGGTACCAATACTTTTATATTATCTGCATAATTTTTTCCAATAATATTTTTTAAATCTATCTTTGGAATGATTCTAGGGATTTTAGTGACTCTATTTTGGCTATTAATCTTTGACTTGCAGTTAATAGACAAATATATTTTCTAAAAAATTGAATATTTGTTTTAGAAGGCTTTTTATAAAACTCATTAATGTTTAGTTTCCAACATGTTACGCATTATAAATATTGTTTCCCAGAGCAGCAAATCTCATATTGAGGAAGATAGTCCTATAGATAGCTCTAACGATGCCAAATTGATGATTTCGTGAAGAATTTGGCGAGAAACTCGGAGGGTATGGAAGCTACAGGAATCTTGGCGATAACTTCATTAGGACTTGGCTTATGTTTTAGAAGTTACTGTATCCTGCCATGCAAATACTTAAATACAAAGATGATAACCAGTTAGAATTGAGTACACTCAGTATGCAGTTAAATTGAGTTCAGTCTAAGAGTTGAGCGAATCCTCTTTGAACACCTTGTGCTCTTGCTTTGCTGCTTGTGTGTTGTTGTTTACTGTAAGTGATGCTTTGTATACATTTCGTCTGCATTTTAGTACTGTGACTTCATTATTCATATGGAATAAAGTTTATTTTTCCTTGATCGACGATTTTTAACCATTTAATTTATGTACTGATTTCGGAAATTTTTTCTAATAATGTGCTTTATTGATGAGAGCAATCAAAATAAGAATAAAATGAAATCTACGACTGCAAAGTTCAAGTTATCATGTGAGAAAAATATTATTTCTAAGTCATTATTTGTCTTAATTCATTTAAGTCATTAACCAATTTAAACTGGTTTGAAACAATCACGGGACTTCTCTATAGGTCTCTATACTCTATATAGGTATATATAGAGAAAGATTATTTTTTTAAACTCTCATTTTGAATTTTTCTAGCTGTCAAACAAAGTTTTGGAGTTAGCTCGATTTTAAGATGATGTATAGCTAAGATGTCATGGTTATACGTCAACCTTTTAAAAACGCATCTGCTTTTAAAGAAGCATACATAATAATAATGCCATACTGGTAAAAGCAGGTAAAAAAAATCTACCACCGATAGTTTCCTGCGGTCAATAATCTTCAATTTTTGCCCGTAAATTTCGAAGACACCAAGACATCCTAGCCAAAAACGCACCATGTTCTCACATGATAATAAATGTATGATGAGAGTAAATAAGTGAGACAAATTCACTAATGCTCGATTTTCGTGATATCCGTGAAGACAAGTAGCCGTACAGTTAAAATCTCTCATTCATCTCCTTTCTGTCGCTAGTTTTTACACTATAGCTCTGACCATTGTTATGCTAGCATATATTATGTATTTATACCGGGGACTCAATTTTTCATGATGAATATACGAATAACGAATTTATTACGGCATTTTAATATACAAGCTTTTATCCGTGACTTTGTACGCGTGATAATTTTAATGGGCTGTCAAACAGTATACATGACTGGATTTTAAACGCCAATTGGGGCAACGCAAATAAGAATTTTCTAAGCCAGTTGAGGTAAAGGAATATAGATTAGACATTTTTAATTTCGTTTATTCTGTTGTTGTTACTTATGGCACTTGCCATGGACAAGCCCCTTGCTGATACAGCAGTAGATTTAAGCCGAAAAAAGCGTCTTTTTTTTTTTGAAGTAGCGCCAACTAGGGCCAAGAGTACGATTTAGCTACACACTCACCACATTTGCTTGCACAGCCCCTTTTTACAGGGGAGGGGCACAGTCACCCATCTCACAGATAGCACACTGAAGAACCGGGACTCGAACCCGGGACTCCCAGAATACGAGGAAGACGCGCTATCTCTGTGCCCGAAAGCCGGCATTTCCTTTATTTTGTTTTATTTTAACTGAATCGTTTGAAATAATCGATGTATTCTCATTAGGGGGGATTTTAAACCTAATCTCATTAGGGGGGATAAACTGAAACCTTACTCATTTGGCTGTGGGGAACTGAAGATTTTTGGCGGGAAAGTTAATTATTAATTTTAAAAAATTAACTATTCAATAAATTGGAATTGATAGTAACCTATGTCCTATTCTAGACTGTAATCTATCTCTGTGCTAAATTTCTACCAATTTCGTTCTGCTATTCTGTGCTGATTGAAAAACCTCATCCATCCATCCATCCATCCAAATGTGCACATTTATAACAGTAGTATAGAGTAGCAAAAATCAAATCAAATATTATGATGTGAATCAATTTGTCATCTGAAGTTTTTAAAAAATTATGATTAATTGGATAAATTTTGGAAATGTCTCCACTATGAAATAATGTTATGTTATACGTCAGTCAGGACCCGACTTGGCCAAGTTGGGATCCAGGGCAAACACTTCTTCGGAGCCCCCTCTGCTTTACTACTTTAGTAATGAAGAACAGTCATTAAAGAAGGAAACGGAAAACAAAATTTATATTCAATTTGAGGGGCCCCACATAAGTGGGGGCCCTGGGCAACTGCCCCGTATGCCCCTGTCTTAGTCAAGCCCTGACGTCAGTGTCATATTATTTGATAGTATCCAAATTAATTTTGAGCTATTTCGACGGATTGAATTGCTGTCTTTTCGTTCTATAAGATTAACAGGCATTTTTGCATATTTTATTACTGTAGAACCAAATTCATAAAACGAAATAAAAGATCTTACCTGTGATGTAGGCATATAGGTCTCTTCCCCGACCACGTCTGATGACAAGGGAGGCAACCTACCTCCCATTTGAGCTACAGCCTCAGGGGTGTACTCACAACGTCTTCGCGTGCCTCTGCACCAACGGCAGCAAAGACGACTGTACGCATATCGAAAGAAAGACGCCATAAGGTCGCCAATGTTCGCCAAGAAAATGAGAGTGAGAGGGATGCCAATCAGGGAGTATAAAATGGTCACAACTTTGCCGATTTGTGTCTTGGGAGTTACGTGGCCATATCCTTTAAAAAGAGAAAAAGTAAAATGAGAATTACATTTTCAGTTTAAAAATCAAGTTATGTAATATTGTTTAATTTATTTTAAAGTACATTAAGTAAAAATATTTGGTTCAAATTTTTAAAAACTATATATTTCTTCTGAATAGGAGTTATGTATTTTTCTCTAAGGCATTCCATAATCCCCCTTTTATTTGTCTCGAAATAATATAAAATCACACCTCTTGTGGTTTCTTCTGTTCTATATAGAACAACCCCACTGCAGTCTGTGGCAATTTAAGTTGATAGTTCTAGAAAACTCTACTACCGCTCAGCAAAATCTTAGCTCTAATCTTAAGAATTGGCTAACCCATAGAAACATCCCGGTCATTATGCCAATTGGTGTAATTTCTAGCAGAAGCTGAGGGATCTAACGACCAAGAGGCAAGTAAAGTAATGATTTAGACGAATGCCAGTCATGGGGGCTTTGGTGGCAAAATATTAGTTCATTTATATAGTTTAAAGGCCTTTTCTTTCCTTATGACAATATTTATCATTTCTAAATCATTGACGAACTTTTAAGTAAGAAAAAAAATCATATTATATCCCGGATCCAATTACCTTGAGGGCGTCTCTTTAGAAGTTGAAAAAGCTCGAATCTCCTTAAAATATCTTTCTACGCCTCTTGAAAAGACTTTTGAACAAAGAAAAAGACCATTATATCACCCTATTGATGCTGCAAAAAACTAAGATTATTATTTAGTAAATGGGATTTTTTTAGAGTAAAAATAATACCGATTTTGAAGTACTGACTGAAACTGGATCTTTTTTAAATTTGGAATATAAAAAGATCGAATTTAAAATGAACCCTAATATTTCCAACTGACTAAAAATGAAGAAAATCTAATATCTGAAGGCATCATAACACATATTTTTGCAGTACTTTCCACTTACGAATACATGGCAATGACACATTTCATAGCACTAGATAGGCTATAGTGCTTTCTTTCAGAGAGTATATTTTGTACTACTACAGAGGCTTCTCTCGCCAGCGCATTACCACTATCAACATTGAGAGGAATGCATTATTAAAATAGAAACTAATTTCTGACGCATGAACTCACCTATTGTGGTAAGTATGGTGACAGAATACAGAAGTCCGTTCCCAAAAGACCATTCTCTGTCCCATTTATCCATATCCATGGTACTATCATACGAAAAGTTTCTAACCGCTCCAACAATGAACCGGTCCAGATCTCTGAGCTCCTGGTATACACGTGCATCCCATTCTTCTTGCGAAACTTTGTCCTTCAAATAGTAGAACAAGGCACTTAGGTAAGCAATGGAGTCGTTGACATCAACAGATCGAATATATCTCTCGTTGCGAAGGTAGTTTTCGTATTCGTATTCCAGCGTAGAAAAAAGCCAAGCACCGAATCCAGCATAGAGGCAAACCAGAAGAAACAAACCAACATGGGAGAAAAGAAGGCGAAGAATAAGTTTGCCACAGGATCGTTGTGATTGTGGTCTTTGATCCTCTTCATCGCCCATGATAAAGCTACAGGAAAAAAAGCATTTAATCCATCTGTGTAAAATAGGCTTAGCAGAGATTCTTTGGTAATCCCTAGTAGCACATAAATATTGTACAATATTGATCAAAATTCGCAATATTGTTTAATTAATGCAGAGATTCTTTGGTAATCCCTAGTAGCACATAAATATTGTGCAATATTGATCAATATTCGCAATATTGTTTAATTAATGCAGAGATTCTTTGGTAATCCTAAGTAGCACATAAATATTGTACAATATTGATCAATATTCGCAATATTGTTTAATATTGTGGAATATTGTTTAATATCATATAATATTGCACAATATTGTACAATATTATGCTATAGGATGTGCTACCTGGGATATAAATCTCGAAGCAGTTTTTGTGCACTTCAAACTTATAAAACCAGACATTTTACTTTCTTGTATACGTAATATAGATAAAATATTAGGCACTTTCCTATTAACCGGGTGCAAGCGAAAAATCGCCAAATTTCTTTGGGGATTTTTCGCGTCAGCCCGGCTAATAGAAAAGTACTAAATATAGTAATCGAAAGAAAAAAAATCGAACACGAAATTTTGAAGAATATCCACGTTTTAGACATCACTGAGTTCAAAAAACGTATTTTGGGGAAAATAACTATCTGTCTTCATGTGACAAAAACGCTTTGAACTGGAAGGTTGTAATCTGGTACACAGTCTTTATATTAGATTTTTAGATTTCTATCAGAGTTTGAGCAAGATCCTTTCAAAGGAAGTCTGTCAGTCCGACTTCTGGAATAATACAAAATGTAACAACGTTGCCGTTGATTTAAACTTTTGAACTATAAGTTAAATTTCTATTTTTAAATTATGATTTGGCGATAAATTGCCAAATATGACAAACTTCTGCATTATTTTCTAATAGCCCAAAAGCGAAAAACTGATTGCCACAAAAGTGATAAATCCCCAATTTGTTGCCTACGCATTTTGAGGTTTCAAAAACCTCAAACCAAAACAATATCTCGTTCTTACGTGATAAAAAAGAGAGGTAAATTGATAAAATACGATAAGAGAGCATTTATAGTCAATATATCTATCAAATTATATCTATATCTATCAAATATATCTATCAAACCCAATAAAATGGGTTTGATTGTCTGTCAGCCCATACATTTAGAAACATGTTAAAACGATACTTCAAAAATGGAATTATTTAAATATATCACGTTTGGTATGGGATTTTGGGACTACAAGCGTAACTTTTGGTCAAATATTTGTACCATTCAGGTACAAAAAAATCATTTAGAACACAAATTCAATTTTGGGATACAACTAACGACTCATCAAGAACTAATCGTCAAAAAAAAAAAAAAAAAAAACTCGCCAAGGATAACACAGTAGATTCAGTAAAATTACCAAATTTACGTCTATAGATAAATACTTCGTAACCATTGTTCACCAAATGACCAATTGACGCTCTTCAAGATAACACCTTTATTAAGAGAAAGTTTTGGGGAAACTACTTTCGCTGGTTTAATTTATTTTAATTTAATATCTAAGTCAGCAGATTTTAATAGCAAATGAAGTTATACTGCTGTTCAACGACGTTTCATTAAACGAATTTTTTTTACTTTCAATGATATTTACAAGCGATTTTTCTTTTTATGAGCGATATTTTCTATGCAACAAAGCTTTTTCAATTTTTGGTAATATTTTTCCCAACTTTCATTTGCTGAAGTTTCATCAAAATTAAAAATAGATCACCATGAAAATAGTTGGGCCTGAAAGATATAAGGGCATTTGAGATTGAGAAGCTAAATATTAGTATGATTTTCTTCAAGTAATGAAAACCTTGCGACAGTTGAATATTTTAAGAGCATGACGTATTTCAAAGTAATACAAAATTTAGGTGAAGCATTGAAGTGTGTGATGAAGATGACATCGTTTACGATTGTGAAATTTTTTTTAAAGATATTGATGAAATTGTTAAAAAAGTGTGAAAAATTTTATGAAAAATGTTTGATTTATGATTAATTTGTACAAAGCAGAATTATGGAATTTTTATCATGTCAGAACATGATAAAAATTGGGAATGAGGTTTTCTGGCATCAACAAAAATCCGTAGGCAAAAAAAAAAAATAAACATTTTTATCCGTCGGCGAAAAGTAAAAATTTTATTATCTGCCTGAGTATCTCAAAAAATCAGCTTTTAATAACGCGTTGTCATTGCATTTACAAAAGCTCTGATTTAAAAAAATAAGTTAGTTACCACAGCAAATAAAACCCCGAAAAATGTCATTTTGAGAACGTGATTATACGAAATGAAATAAATAAGAAATATGATACTTTTTTAAACAATAAATGCGAGACAGAGTTTTTTATGATCGTTTGCAATACTAAAGTGACTCATTCAATGAAACAATTCAAATGAATAAAAATATCATTTAACTTGCCCGAGCAAGTGGTGCTTGGCCGTTCAAGAAATCACGTTCTGACATGATACATTGAAATATGCATAGCAGATTTCATTTTAATCTTTTATTGCACATTTTAACTTATGAGCACATTTAACTTATTATTGCACATTTTAACTTAACTTATTATTAACAAAGGGACTAGGTTAATGTCAATCTTTGTAATTTTTCTCTCGTGAATAATTTATTTTATAATTTTCATTCACCGAATTTTTTTAGTGGAGAGATCAGAATATATATAACAAAGACATCATCTTCCTCAAGACATTTGGCCTCAATATCTGAAGTGTATAAATATATTATCCATCTAGTTTTCATTATTTTGTAGTTATCGTAACTTATATTCGAACAGCTAAACTGACAGACTTCCTTTGAAAAGGTTTTGCTCAAAATCTGACTGAAATCTAGAAATTGGGTATAAAAACCGTATACAAAATTTCATTTGGGTAGCGTAAAATGTTTGTGAGTTATTCTTGTAATAGGTGAAAAGATAAACATTCCCTAAAATGTGTTTTTAAACGCAGAAAGGCTTAAAGGCGTCAAAATATTAAATTCGAATTTTTCGACAATGACAGTACTTTCTCCGTACTACGATAAAGTAATATTATTTTTATAATAAGAGAGAAAATTATTGAGTGAAATTTATCTTATTGACTCATTTATTAAATTCGAACTAAAAAAATCATAAAAACTATTAGTTATGTCCTGAATAAGTAACTAAATTTTTCAAAATGTTACAATATGAGTCAAAATTAAGATACAATATAAATGAACGTGCAGTAATTTTAAATGGGAGTTCTTAAAAATAAACCCAGCATTCGTTTATTAAAATATTCTAAAAATTAAAAACAAACTGGAAAATATCCAAACAAACAAACAAGCATAACTTTAACCTTGGTAAAAATGGTCGAGTAAGGAATGTGATTAAACAGAAAAATAGGCTTAATTAAAAAAAAATTGTCATAAATAGAATTTAAGTTAATTTTTCAAACTTCATTCAAATTAGAGAAACAGTCTTACAGATATAAAATTTATTTTCTTAAAAAATAATGAAATTTTAAGTTAATCTAAAAATTGCTTTTGTGAAATGATATGTCCGAAATAAATAAATAAACAAAGTAAAAATTATTCCATCCCAATTTAATTCTGTTTTGGGGAGTGTAGAAATTTTCTAATAG
>JAOUZG010031332.1:1583567-1630067 GCA_026289955.1 Argiope argentata
CCAAGTTTTGTTCGATTCCGTTGATGGGCAAAAAATTATATAAAGTTTCGACATACTAAATTTCGGTTATTTGTGTGTGTGTATGTCCCTGTAGAAACGTGTATTTCTTCATACACTTTTTTAAAAAAATATCAGAAAATGGAAAATACAATTCTCTTTTTATTAATCAAAGTAATGTTTGCATAATTTTCTTTTAGCTAAAATATTCTTTCATTTTACCCAAAACTATTCTAAGAAAAAAAGGGGAAACATTCTATTCCCTCCCCCTCAAATTTTTTTTTCGTCTGTTTCTATATATAAATATTTATTTTTTATATAACATACATATGTCTTGAGTAATATTAAAATTTTTCTTTCTCTTAAATCGTAGAAATTAAAAATTTATGAACTCTATGATACCGACTATAGTCCTGTACTTCTTTTTAAAAACTTCATCAATTTAAAATAAAAAATATTCTATCGTTAGAAAAGTTCTTAATGAGAAAAGATTATCAACTTTTTTAATAAAAAAATCTTCATGTTTTTTTTAAAATTTTATTATCAGTTTAACTTATTTTATTAATTTATTTCAGAACATATGCAGTTGTTTAAATGTAAAAAAAAATATTTGAGGTATCGGATAAAAAATTAGATTCAAATGAAGTTTTTCATAATTAAATTTTTAGTTTTCAATGTTAAATTTGCGAATGGTACCTTAAAATCTGCATGACGATTTGTTTATAGAAAAAAAATGTTCTTTAACAGACAGAAATGAAGAAAAATCATAATATCTTTATAATAAATACTCACTTGTTGCAAATGGATTGCAAAAATTCCCGTGCAGCATTATTACAAAAATTTAGCAGCATCTATGCTGATGATGATATTTTTGTAGTTTCAAGCAGACGATAAGTTTTGTCTGCTTTTCATGACAAAGCAAATAAAAAGTACAAAGATTTATTTTCTGCAGTGAAAGGCTTTCAAGCAAACGATAATTCTTGTTTTAATTCTGCTTAAAATACGAAACAAAATAAAATCCGAATAGAATAACTTGATTTAATCTTCTTAATATTTAATTTGTAAAAGATTTAATCCCAAAACAGGCAATAAATAAATCAAAGATGCAAACATTATAATTAACACAGCATCTCTTTCTTCTCATCCTATTTTTTTATTTATAAATTTGGTCTTTCATTACGATTTTACAATATCAGAAATGATATATTCAATGCTTACCCACAAGATTTCTTCAAAATAAAGGTGACGATGATTAACTTGCCTCTCTTTGATGTTAACTGAGACACTTTTGTCAAACCTTTTGATTCATGATTTAAAAAACTAATTAAACGGAAGATGCATCCACAGATAGAAATAAACAGATTGCGTTGCCAAGTAGTGCAAAACAATAATGAGAAACAAAGAGTATTTAGATACATTCCGTGAGAACTTCAATGCTACGAACAACAGTTGAAACCCTGTGCGCACATTGATTAGCCCTTTCCTTCACTGTTTTCACACTGAAGAATACAAAGAATTTACAATTTGCGTTTTCAGTTACTAAGACAACTGGTCAACAAGAGAGGCGTGTTTTCGAGGCCGTTTTATTTGCTACTTTTTATTCCAATTCGTTTTATTTTAATCGTTTTGAAAGTTAAATATTTGAGATAAAATTGTCTTACGTTACTAAAAAACATTATATGATCTTACTTTTCATGGCATGATGATGTTTATAGGTTGACATATTGTCTGTAAATTGTCATTATACGTGTTACGCATACAGAATGAAAAAAATCATTTAAAACACACCGCAAGACAAATTGTTGGTCTTAGAACTACCAAATTTGACAGGTAGTTACTTCTTGGATAACTAGTGTTCTTTTATGATGAATTTTTTAAATTTTAATTGGGAATTAATTGTTTTCTTCGCTAACATCGGTTCTAATTACTGAATAAAACCATTTTTACACTATTTAAAAATAAGAAAGATAAATTTTTCTTTGTTACCATTTTTATTTTAACACACTTCTTCTCTTGTTTAAAAGAATTTTTTAAATTAATTTTTATATATTTTTCAACAATATTTTTCATTGTTTTAATTAGTGATATTCTGATTAATTATGATATTACAACGATTGTTTTGGGGGGGGAGATACCCTATAGACATTATATAATCAATTGTAAATTCTAAAAAAAATGTAGACGTATCAAGCTAAAACATTTTTATATTCTGATATTTTTGATCAGAAATCTCTTTAAATTTTGCTTATTCTTAATCAATTCTGTGTATTTTTTCCAACATAAATCTAAGATAAAAATAAGTTTAAATAAGACATTTTAATCGGTTAAAATATATTACAATCTCTTTTAATACTTTTCATGTAATCTGAAGAATATTGAATATAACCAGGAAGAATTATTAGAAGAATTATTAATGCAATATAACCATCGGAATTTGAAATCTTAACTTTAAAATTCGATGTTGAAGCATGTTTATTTAATGTATTGAGTTATTTTGAATACCAATTCACAAGTATCTGTCAGTAATATCCTTTATAATGATTGTAGAAAAATAATGTGGACCCTTTTAAAAATAACAAACAATTGTCTTTTTAAAGTAAGTTTTTTAAAACCTCTAATACATTAACAAAATTTTGAGAAATTTTGGTAAATTAGTTACTTTTCTAGAAATTTTTTTATAATTGAAATTAAAATTCCAGCATCCGATATTCCAATTATGTAATCTTTTCCAAATGTTTAGGCGAATATTTAAACATTTCTGTCGAATTTAAAATAAGATAATTAAAGCATATTATTACATTGATTTTTAATACAATTTTCTTCACTGACTCGGAAAGGATGCCAAATCATGAAACTAAGAATAATGAAAATTATTTTTATGTCAATAACTTTTTTAGCATGCTTTCATTAAAATGATTTATTTTGATTTTTATCTTTGTAGTTAAAAAATGAAAAAAAAGTACAAAAATCAATATTATTTTCTTTATTTCATTTTATAGTTTTATTAAGATTGCCGTGATTTTGATTTCATTTACATTCTATAATCGCCGAGCGATTTAATTTTGATAATATCGTTTGCAACAAATCTTCTAATTAAATTCTCATTCTCTTTTTTTATGCTTTTTCATTTTCTGTTATTCGTTTATATTCTTATCATCTGTCGTTCACCAGATGTTACTACTGTAAAATAAATAAATAAGATGAAAAATCATTACTTATTTTTCAAGCGTAGTTTTCATAGCTTTATTTTATGTTATTGTGATACTGATTTCGCTGGTATTCTTTATGTCACAGGTAAAGTCATGTCGGTTCTGGTAGTTATTAATATTTTAAAGTTTATAATTTTTGTTTCTTCTACTAACTATAATAAATCGTTTATTTTTATTGATTAATTGAATTATCTATTTATAATATATTATTATTATATTATAATATATGATCGATTTATAATATATTAATTATTTTAATTAAGATTTTGATTTTATTTTTTTAAAAATTAATACATGGAGAAATAAAATTTAACAGGAATAATTATAAAAATAATCTGAAGAATTTTTTTAATGGAAGTTTAGCAAAGCACTATAAATAATTAAAAATGATAATTATTTTTAAAAATCTTATTTTTTAAATAATTGTTTAATTACATACATACTTAGAAAATAATTTTATATTTTCAAAAGTATTGAAATTTTAGAATTCTAATCAAGGATTTGACGAAAATAAAAATAAGACTAACCTGACTGTGGTACTCACAATTTCATGTTAATCTAAACTTTATGTCCATGGCATAACTGATAGATGAAAATCGCAAGCGTTTTTATTATTATTATTTATTTATTTAATACTATTTCACCCGAAAAGTGACTATTAAACGTGATTACCAGGAAAAGGCGACAGACAATGAAAAAAATTTTTAATTACCAAAGCAAAGTGTTTGAGAAAATTGAATAAACTTTCAAGGACAATAAAGCCTCTCTTGTCCTTCAGAGGAAAATCCTATCATTATAGTTTGCGCCATCCTATATGTAATATTCCTAATTAAAAACAAGTAAATTGGGGCCATGTTTATTTTGGTGATAAATGGTTTGATTATAAATCAAGGCATGAACATAAAAAAAGGCATTTTTAATGTTAAGAGAATTTATTTTTGCAATTTTATTTGCGCTTTAAAATAATTCCATCTCTTTTGTAATAAAGATGCTGAATACAGAATACTTTTTGAAAAATTTCTTATTTAGTTTCACATTTTTAAAACTATATAGTATATTTACTTTCGTTTTTAGTCTTATATCAAACAAATATTCACTTTCGTGTTAGTCATATTAAATTACTTTTGAATTATTTAATGATTATTTGACGAAATAATTTTATATTCCACTTTTATCCAGAATTATTGAAACTTTAATAAGCTGCATATGTTAAGCTTTAATATTTTAAAGTTCTATATTTTAATTTAATAAATTAATTGAACATTAAGGTTTCTTCTATATCCCTTTTAACAGAATTTCCCATTAGTTATCTTCTACTAATAATATGTATATGTGTGCTTGCATGTTTGTATATGTCACTCGAAAATATTTTTATAAAATAAAATAAATATTCTAACATAAATAATATCTTAAAAGTTTTAAAGAAAATTCAATTATACTAATTTAATTACCAAACATAATTTTATCTATTTTAATAAATCTTTTACTAAAATTTTCTTCTTTTATTACAACAATATAGAAATAATGAAAATTTATTATTTATAATGAAATTCATAACCTTTTCATTATTTTTATAAATACCTCATTCTTGATTTTTTTTTTTCCATTTGTGTGAAAAATCAAGATATTTAAAATTTCTGTAAATTTAAGGTACTTAAAATTAAATTTAAAATATTTCTATAATGAAGATATATCTTTTGTCTTTCCGGGCTCAGTAAGTAAATATACATTTTAAAATATAATTTTAAAAAAATATTTATCATTTTTTTTAAAAAAATTATAATTTATTATCATGTCAGAACATGATGTTGGTTTGGGGATGAGGTTTTTGGCTTCAACAAAAATCCGTAAGCGAACAATAAAAATTTTGTTATCTGCACGAGCATCTCAAAAATGCAGCTTTTAATAATGTGTTGCAATTGCATTTACAAAAGCTCCGATTAAAAAACTATAGCAAATAAAACTTAGATAAATGTCATTTTGAGCACGTGATCATATTAAATGAAATAAATAGGAAATGCGATATTTTTTTTAAACAATCAATGCGAGACAAAGATTTTTTTGGATCGTTTGGCAATACTAAAGTGACTCATTCATTGAAACAATTAAAATGAATAAAAAATGCAATTTAACTTGCACGAGCACGTGGTGCTTGGCCGTTCAAGAAATGATGTTCTGACATGATGCATTGAAATATGCATAGAAGATTTCATTTTAATCTTTTTATTCATCTTTCGTTCTGAATTTTTGTAACGATGAAGGCTTATAACAGTGTAACTATACTATTACAGAGAAATGTTATCGGCAATTTCATAAAACAATTGAGCGTTGCAAGTGCAATGAATTATAGTCTAGAATACTAAAAACATTTTCTAAAAAGAAAAAATATTTTCACTCATGAATTTTATCGATAAGTAAATTTTTACATTGTCTCACGAATTGTAAAAACTGGTGAATTTATTTTATTTATTACTTTTAAAAAAATGATTAAACTTTTCAAAATTTCGACCACTTTTAACCATTGTTGCTGTTTTCTGTAATATAATTGGATGCATTAACAAGTAGACATCCTTTGTTTTAAATTGAAAATAGTTTTTTATCTAAAAGAAGTACTAAAGTTTTTTAACTGAATACAAAAAAATATTTAATAATGCGATATTACTTCAATTGTTATTATTACATTTTATAGTATGTAGTAGTTGATTTTATCGTAGTAGATATTACATTTTATAGTATGCAAAAAATTTTAATGTCAAATGATTTTACTTTTTATACTTGTTTTTTTTAATGAATATGCTAAGTTTCGCTTAAGAAATAATTAATTCAATGAACATTAGCGACTTTCGTTTCAAATTAAAGTTCAAATTTCAGATAAAATGGCAGAAAATTACGGAGATACATAAACGCAATGGATAGAACAATGCAACGAATCTAAATTAGTAACTTTTACATGTCTAGGAAAATATTGAAATACATTTAAAAGAAGTTATGAAGGCTAAGTTCTCTAAAATTTTTAACCCATTGACCGTCAAATTCCCAGCATCTGAATCTTCGTAAAATGATAATTATCATAAAAAGAGAAAGCTCTGATGATTTTTACATCGCAGACGATCTTGGGACAGTTTTCATAAAATGATTTACTACGTTTCTGCCGATTTTTTAATAGTAATAGAAGTATAATTTTTTACGTTTGAATCTTTATAGAAGGGACTCTAGGACGACTTTCCACGTTCAAACCGGTAGAAGGGTTAAAGGAAATTTTTAACGGCTACTAATCTTTACGAACCAGCTTGTCGCCATTAGAGGCTAATGATGAATGCAGCAGTATGTATTATTTAATGTTAAATTGCGTTGTGATGTGTTATCATGTCATGTTAACTTGATATTATTTATATTTTAGAATATTATCATATAAAAAATTCTCAAAACTATCTATTGTGCAGACTTTTGGACCTAGGACTATCAGATTTTTCATTTAATTATATCTCTGATGGTAAGTATTCGCTGCAATTTTTTTTCAATTGTAATCAATTTTTAAACAGAAAATTAATTAGAACTGTAATATTTTTCTTCAGTAACTTCGAAGCCTATTATTATATCATCTTAAAATTCAAAAAAAAAAAAAACTTTTCAGCTACTTCAGTTTTATCTACATTATTTCTTTCTAATTTTAATAAAATTTTAAAGATATTTTACAATAATATTTTTGATTATTTTATTTACTACACATATACTTATGAGTGCTGTTGAGATACTTGACATGTTTCTGTATGAATGTGATCGCTGTTATTTAATAAAACATATATATTGAAAATAAAATAAAAGACGAATAAAGCTTAAAATTTTGCAATGCGACAATGTTTCCCATTTAAAAATTCGAATCTTTCTCATCCCTCAATTCACAGAAATGTGCAGCAGAATTCCAAATTAAAATACCACGACGCTTTTATCGTCTGTCACGCAAATGTAAAATTAACTCGTTCGTGTTAATTTTAAATGGAAATAAGTTAGTCTTAATTTTAACATAAGCAGACGATAACAATTAAATTTACATTATTAAATGCGAGTTTTTTCTCTCTTTTCACGGTCGCATTATTTATTCTAAAGGAGAAAAATCTTGATTAAAGAATATTTATTTAAGTATTTAGATTTTTCAAAAATTATTTTAAAATGTTTTATTTTTTCAAATTATTAATTTTAATGGAACAGGGAATTCCAGATTATTTTGTTAATTATATTTACTATTTGATCAAACACAGATGCATTGAATATACATTTTTTTTTGTAAATGAAGCATAGATTAAATAATAAATTTACTATCTGTTTTTCGAAATTCTAATAAAATAAATTAAATATTACGGAATGAATATTTTCCATCGTTGGAAGTAAAATGGACAAAGAAGATTTATAGTTATAAACAATCAACGTTGTTATTATATATAAAACTTATTCATCAAAATTCTAATAAAATTAAATCTTTATTTGGAACTGTTCTTAGAATTTTTACGTCTTTAACGCCAGCAAAGACTACTGCACCAATTGACCTAAAAGAATAAAAAATTTCTCCGAAATGAAGTTTGGCTTCTTTCCATAATGCAGCAATTATTTTCTCTCGCCTTATTTCCTGACTCCCATTTTTTATCTGAATTTAATCATTTATTTATTTCTAATTTTTTAAGACTTTTTCTGTACGTAATTATAAATGCATTTTTTATTGTTTGTAATTTTTTTTTCTTTCTCGTGCATGAAGTATAAAAAAATATTGTAACGGTCAAAAAATCTGAATTCGGGATTTTAACAAATCTCCATGTTTTAGATTTCCCTGAGTTCGAAAAACACTTTTTTAATAAATGACAGTCTGTCTGTGACAAATATAACTTAAAGTCGATTTGAGAAAGATAGAAAAAAAATTGATATATATTCTTTGCACTAAATATGTAGATTGTTAGCATATTTTGAGCAACACCTATTGAAAGGAAGTCCGTCTGTCTGGCTGTTCGAAATAAATCAATACAATAACTATAAAACCAATAGACCTAGATGGATAAAATTTGGAACATAGAACTATAGTTCAGTTCTTTATCAAGTTTAGAACCAAATCCAAAAGGGGGGATTGACTGTCTGTCTGTGTATATTTTCAGAAACATATAAACGCGATCCTTTTAAACGCAGTAACATAAATATATAAAATTTGGTATGCGGTTTTGTGACAACAATAAAAAGTTTCGAGTCAACTTTTTGTTCCAATCGATTGGGAAAAACGTTCCTGAAGCACAAATTTGATTTTCAAATATTATTTACTGCTTGCCAGGAATTAAGCGCCAAATATCTCGCCAAGAATGACACAATAGATTCAGTAAAAATTTGTGCCCGAAGTTAATATTAATGACATTAAAATTGTAGGTTTGTATCAAATTTAGGGTTCAATCTGTGAAACGGAATACGCTGAATTTAATGAATTAATGTATTGTAATGCATCATTGCATTGCGAAGCATAAAACATTTCGTAATACATCAGCAGATACTGAAGTAACAGAAAGGCGTATTCATGTTTGCGGTTTACCGTGATTTTCGAAGGTTTGATTCCTTTCTCATTACACTATTATCTAACTTCTGCTGATCGTTCAGGGGATGCATATTAAAATCAAATCTTCTATGTATATTTCAATGCATCATTACAAACATAATTTCTTGAACGGGCAAGCACCACGTGCTCGTGCAAGTTAAATTATATCTTTTATTCATTTTCATTGCTTCATTGAATGAGTCACTTTAATATTGCAAACGATCAAAAAAAAAAAACTTTGTCTCGCATTTATTGTTTACAACAAAAATCGCACTTCCTATTTATTTCATTTCATATAATTACGTATTCGAGGTAAATAATGCTTTTTATCAGGTCAGAACATGATGTTATTTTGGGAATGAGGTTTGTGGCGTCAACAAAAATCCGTAGACGAAAAATAAAAATAAAACGTAGGCGAAAAATTGAAATATTATTATCTGCACGAGCATCCCAAAAAAATCAACTTTTAATAACGCGTTGCTATCGCATTTATAAAATCTCTGATTAAAAAAAATAACTTAATGACTACAGCCAATAAAACCTAGAAGAATGTCATTTTGGGAGCGTGGCTATACGAAATGAAATAAATAGGAAATGTCATATTTTTGTAAACAATCAATGCGAGACAAAGTTTTTTTGGATTGTTTGCAATACTAACGTGACTCATTCAATGAAACGATTAAAAAGAATAAAAATATAATTTAACTCGCACGAGCACGTGGTGCTTGGCCGTTCAAGAAATGATGTTCTGACATGATACACTGAAATATGCTCAGCAGATCTCATTTTAATCTTTGATTACTTGTTTTGTTTCAAGTAAGCGTGTTAAACAGTATAATACAAGATATTCAATTCCCTGCAATAAACATGTAAAAATCGATTCTCTATAATCACAAAATTCCAACCAAATTTATTACAATATCTTCAAGTCGTTATCTGGAGTTCAGAATATCGAATAAAATAGTAAAGATATTGTTCAATATCTTACCCTGTTAAGAACAAGATTATTTTAGTAACAAATAGCAAAACGGAGCAAAAATAAATTCATAAAAATTTATTTTTGCTCCGTTTTGCTATTTGTTACTAAAATAACTAATAAATAATAATAAAATAAATAATAAATAATATTTGAAAAAATTGAATTTTGTGGGGAAGAATTATTTCTTTGCTGATCAATGTTTACTAGTCGCGATATCACGAGGTTTCAAGAAAAGAAGCGCATTCGTACTTGTTTTCCGGTTAATATTCAGTATTTTTTAAGTTGTTGTTGTTACTTATATCATTTGCCATGCATGAGTACACTGTCGGCTTGCTGGCACAGAGGTAGCGCGTCTTCCTCGTGTTCTGGGAGTCCCGGGTTCGAATCCCGACTTGGGCATGGTTGTTCTTCTGTGTTCTATCTGTGAGGTCTGTGTCTGTGATCCCCCCTGTAAAAAGGGGCTATGCAAGCATATGTGATGAGTGTGTAGCTAAGTCGTACTCTTGGCCCTAGTTGACGCTACTTAAAGAAACAAGAGACGCTTCTTTCGGTTTAAATCTGCTGCTGTATCAGCGGGGGGCTTGTCCACATGGCCATAAGTAACAACAACAACATAATAAGCGCGCTGACAGCCTTCAGTGATTTTAAGCCGAATGAGCGTCTCTTGTTTTTGAAGTATTGCCAGTTAAGGTCAAGAGTACGACTTAACTACAAACTCATCACAGTCGCTTGTACAACTCCTTTTTATACTGGGGTACATTCATACACCTTACGGATAGAACCAGGATCCGACTTAGCCTAGCTGGGGACCAGGACAAAAACTTCTTTGAGGGCTCCTCTGTGCTTCATTACTTTAGTAATGAAGAGCCCAACTTCATTCTTGAAGATCAAGAAAACGTAAAAAAAACTTTATATTCAATTTGGGGGCTCCTATTATGTGGGGTCTGGGGACAATTGTCCCGTATGCCCCTACCTTAGTCAGGCTCTGGATAGAACACAGAAGAACAACACTGCCCGATCCGGAATTCGAACCCGGTATGCTCAGATCTCCGGGAAGACTCTCAGTATTTCGTAAGTTCTTTAATATTATATAGTCCATCCTAATAATTTATTTCATGGCGAAATTATGTGGCCCTTCTTCAAATTAACTCTGTTATTTTAACCAGTTAACTGGGCATGACGAAATATTTCGCCATACTCGAAGCGTTATCACAATGAGCTAGATGAAATTTTTCGTCATGGAAATTTACAGTAATATTTTGAACGCAAAAAAAAGTCTCCATTGAGATATGAGCTTAACAAAATTTTATTCCGAGGTAAATGGTTAAACAATCGACCCTGAAATATTTTATATTGGGAAATGAGCTTCACAAAATTTTATTCCGAGGTTAAATGGTTAAACTATTAACCCTGAGATATTTTAGTGTTTTCCCAATACACCCTTTACAGTCATATTATCGGACATTAATATGAATTATGTTGTTTTAAATTCAAAAATTATTTCGGTTTAATTCAAAATTCTGTTTGGTTTAAATTCAAAATATATACAAAAAAATCACCGGAAGGTTAGCAATGACATCAGTGGTGACATAAAGGTAAACTAGAAATGAGTCATAATATGATTTCTTTAACTCCTTCCTTCAATTTTCATTATTTTTTAGTGGTAGTTTTAAAAAATGCCTGAAGAACGGCATTATCTTACAACCTTCTCTCTAGATTAATCTTTTAAAATGCAACTCACTAATGTATAGCATCCATGATACTTTTTAGGATCGGCTACCTAATATTAATATTCCTCTTACATCCCAAAGTTAAAAAAAGGAATATTTATTTTTACAGTGGCACAATTTTCTGTTTGAAGTCGGTTGCAAAATATTCTATATGGTGTTGACACAGATTGTTCTTGATCCAATACCCTATAAATACAGACATAAAAGACATTCTTATTAAGATAAAAACCGCTAATTGCAATTTTAGATTTTAGATTTTTTTGTTTTGAAATATACATCTAATTAAAAAAAGATGCCTATGGTAAGTTCTATTGGTGATTCTAATATTCATTTAGGTAATTTGCAACTCTTACCTTTGAACCTAGATATTATTAAGTTCGAAACCCGATTCCGCTGTAGAATTGCTATATAAGCTAATATGGAACACTAAATTTATCAGGACTAAATGCCTACTTAATGCGAAAGTTTGGAACGAGCAGGGGCCAACCTAAATGTCAGATTCGCCACCTGGCCACGGTTTAAAAATTTAAAGTCCATCCCAAAATAGCTCAAATATTACTTTGAAAATTGCTGTTAATATAACTCGATGTTGATGTTGTCATTGCTTGATGATAATCCAAGCAATTCACTATTAATCTGATTTATTTTTAAAAATATTTATTGATGCAAATTTAAGGAATAAACTAGTGAGGTGTCCATATTCATATTTTGATACTGTCTTTAAATGAATTAGTTAAAATAATGTAGGAACTATATCTGTCATCCGGATCGTTAAATGCAACTGGATTTCGTATTATCGAAGGACAAAGAATGGAAAATATTATGTGAAAATCCCGCTGCATATTGTACAGAAAACATCATCCAAGCATTTATAAAAACGCGGACGTTATACATAAAAGCTGTGGGATTTTTTTTTTCTGATTAATTAGAAATTAATCTTAACGTTTATATGTAAAAAGTGGATCAAATTAAAAAAAGGTAGCATGCTTTACCGTTCCAGTTAGTTATGAAAACTGCTTATGTCTATGGAGCCAGAGTTTCCCTCAAATAAATATAAATCTTAATTCTATTTTGAGGTTCAGTGGTTTTAATTATCTATGATCTAATATAAATCTATTTTCTAGCCCTCAAGAATCAAAAATATCATAAAACACAGAATAACCTTTATTTTACGAACTCGAAAACCTACACGAACATAAAGATATTCATCGTTACATTTGCAATTAGATATAACAAAATCTGAACAGCTAAGAATTAAAAAAACGTATCAAAGTTCTAGAAAAACTGCGCATGGGCCAGTTTCCATAGCAACACAGCTGGAAAGGGGAAAATTCGTCTTTAAGGCGAAATAAAAATTTTCTTATTTACACATGCTTCAATTTAACGAAATTTTTACTCATATGTTTCTTTAACGTATTATTCGAGCCACTTCTCTGTGATTCGAGCATTAAAAACTTATGCTCAAATATTAGTTATAATAGAAGTAATAAACGTAATAATAATAATAAAAGTAAATATATAATAATAAATAAACTCTTAACAGCATTTTCAAATCAGACTATGAAAATTGAGCAGTACTTCATCCAATCATATACAGCATTTTAAAGAATTTTGACTTCAAAGAACACGAGCGACGTATTGAGTATATAACTCAATAAAAAGATTGCTTGAAAAAAATGTCTAATATTTTTATTATATTCGTTATAGTAAAATTAGTTTTCTTTCAACCTGTATTCTTTTATTCCTTTTATGAATCGGATGCATTTCAAACCCGCAAGCCTAACAGAGTACGCCATCCTTTTCTTTATATTACTCTTACCCGATCATGTTATAAATGTTAATAGTTAAATTGTTTGAATCATACGCTAGATTTTTGGTTGTTTTGTCTCAAATTGTGCTTTTTATCCTTAAAACTGAGAAAAGTAAACAAAAGAATACGTCTAAATGAATTCCACAGTAATGTAAACATCGACTTTACTGCGGATCTACTGTGCAATTCGCTTTCCTAATATTTGAAAATAACGCAGATTCCGGCTAAATTTAGGAATGAGATATTTTCATTTAATTTTACATGCATTAATTCAATACTGTCATTTCCGATATTAATAATAATTAAGTTCGTTCTTATCATAATGCCAAATTTTAAGTGAATCAATATTTTTATTTTCTTTTAAACAAAACTAAGAAAAAGAAGATTAAAAGCTATAGAAAATTAAATAAAATAAGAAAAAAGATTATATTCAATCAATATAAAAGAATTCTTAAGAAAATTTTATTTTAACTCTTGCGAATCGATTCTGTAATCTTTGATCATCGATTAAATTGTTTTGACGCGGAACTAGTATTTGTTGTCTAATTTGAAAATGAGAGCGAGATGGCCGAAGGCGGGAGTGATATTTCTAACGTGGTAATTGTTTATTATTTCAAATTAGAGCGATTGCGCTAACTTTGAATGACAATAAAAACACCATTGCTATGTGTATTTGTTTTTCCAGATTTTTTATTATGTATAGCGTGAATGTTTTCAATGATTTCCGGAGTTTTGAAGATTTAATTCTTTCATAATGATTTTTCTTTTTATTTATGCTAGAAAACAAAATTATGCATTGCATTTAATATTGAAAATAGTATAAAATCTTATGAGTATTGTTTATTCATTTTTCTTATTATTCATTGTTTATTCATCATAATAAGAGTTTATTTTTTATAAATACTTCGTAAAGGTCAAGTGAGTAATTTGTTATGATACTACATATATTTCTTTTACCAATAAACCTATGAATGCTTCTAAAAAATACTATGTCAATATAAAGTATCTAACTATAGTAATAAATAAATTCTGGAGAATTTTTCAGAAGATTTTATATTAATCCGAAAAAGTTTCTTAGCATTTTAAATTTATTTAGCTTTTGTTTTGAAATTTTAAAACGAAAGTAAAGTTGTTTGATTGTTATTGACATTGAACGATAATTAAGAAATACTAAAAGACTTAATTTTTTAGTTCTTGTATTAATTAAATTTATGTATCTGTTTTTAAAAAATTAAAATGAACTTTTTATAATTTCTTAAAATTAGGTTTGTCAATGATACATATGTGAATATTTTTTTCTTACTAATTTATGTCTATATTTTCATTATCTAAATTTTTATTTCTTGACAAAGAATAAGAAAACCAAGCTTTAAACAATTCTCCATTAAAACTTTCGACATAACTCCATTACCAATCAATTGAGTATTAGAAAATAAACCATTCATATTTTCATTTCAGTGTAAAAAATTTTAATAACAGATAATGTCATTAATAGTTAGCTTTGTGGGCAAAATTAAGAATCTTTGTAAATTTAATTTTTCAATTATAAATGTTTTTAATTTATGTCACTATCATTTAATTGTTTGTATTTGTTCCTGATCTCAGTATTTCGGTTATGAGAGAGAAAGAAGAGAAATCATAATAGCAGATATAATTTAACTTGTTTGTATATAATAATGATAAACAGTTTTTATTAAATCAGAGTTTTCCTTTCAATGTTTCTAGTAGTAAGCATGATCAGTAACAGTAAGAAATTCCAGGGCTATATTGCTTATCTATTTTTTTTTCACCTTCATGATTCTTGTTAACTTTTCTTTTCTAAAAGCTTATAATTTTGTATTAATATTATATATATATATATATATATATATATATATATTGTATCTTACAACCATAATTAACATTTGGAAATCTACTATTTTTTTCATAAATCATCTTGGTGAATAAAAATGAAGAGAATGATCTGTTAGATATACAAAATAAAATAATTTAATTTTGTGTTTATGGTTTAAATGGTCAAAAATCATTTAAACTAAAGGAAAAGAGCATTTCTAAAGTTACCTGTATATTATGTTCCTAATAATGGGGAGTATTCTCTTATTGACCCTTGTTTGGTATCTTTATTAATTATTTTTGTTTTAATATTTATTTGAAGGAAACATTATGTTTTTATTTTAGCAATTTATTATTAAGACAAAAAGAATCAAGATTAAATGTTTTACCTAATCTAAAAAATTGAACTTGTATTAGTATTGTTTTCAAAAATATTATTTTCTGACTTTCCAACGTGAATAATGAGAGAAGCTCAAAATATGTGCGTAGTTAATAATAAAGTGTGTAGTAATTTTGTTGTTAAATTTGCTTAAATAATTCTGCTAACTTTTTAAAGTAGTATTAAGGATATGAGAAGTAGAATATATTTTAATATTTTTCGCTATTGATGGATTTTAAGATGAGTAACTGAACAAATTGCTACTGTTTATAATAATAATTGTTGTAATAGAAACTAAAAACATATCAGATAGATTTTTTAAAATGAAAATTGGAGAGGAGAGGATAGATGGAAGTTTCTACTTTTGTTGACAATTTCCTGGCACTATATCATTTGTGTGTGTATGTGTTTTGAAGTTCACTGAAACACAAATTGCAAGATGCATCTTAGTATTTATGATATTGTGACAAAAGTCTTATAAACCAAATAACATCCATCGCATACAAATGTCATTTTTATCTAATGGCCATGTTAATCAGCTGCAAACTTTAACAATACAAGTTTAGTCACATGGCTATCCTACCATAAGTTATTTACTTTGAGCCATTAATAATTTTTCTAAAAAAATCTGTTTATTGTAAATGTATTTAATTTCATTTTTTTAATCCATGACAATATATATATATTTTAAATTTTAGGTAGGTAACTCTAAGTCTTTGTCAAACTATAATCATACCTTTATTTGTTGCTTTATAGGTTAACATATTAATGCCTTGTGTCCTATTTATTGGGAAATTGCATTTCACTACCAGAGCTACATTCCTCTGCTTCTTTTCATGTTTTGCCAGATAAATCAATGAGTCAATCAATCAATCAAATCTTTTAGGATTCTTTAAATCCTAAGATTTTCATTTGGCATGTAAAACTCATTAATTAAATTTTGATGTCAAAGTTTACCATTAAAAATTTTTTTGTTTTGATCTTTTTTTGAAATAATGCAATGAATTTGAAAATAATATTTTTTTTTTCCTTTTGTATTTTAAAACTCTTATCTATGTATATATATAGTAAGAGATAAATTTTAAAACTACTTTTTATCAAATTTTTAAAAAAGGTTAAAATGAAATCTGCTATTTATATTTCAATGCATCATGTCAGAACATAATTTCTTGAACAGCGAAGCATCACGTGCTCATGCAAGTAAATTATATTTTTATTTCTTTTAATTGTTTCATTGAATGAGACACTAGTATGGCAAACAATCCAAAAACCTTTGTCTCACATTTATTGTTTACAAAAAAATATTCCATTTCCTATTTATTTTATTTCATATAATCACATGCTCAAAATTATTTTTTCGAGGTTTCATTTACTGTAGTCATTTAATTATTTTTTTAAATCAGAGCTTTTGTAAATGTGATGGCAACACGTTATTAAAAGCTGATTTTTTGAGATGCTCGTACAGTTAATAAAATGTTTATTTTCCGCCTATGGATTAAAATATTTATTTTTTGCCTACTGATTTTTGTTGATGCCAGGAAACCTAATTCCCAAAACTATATCATGTTCTGACATGATAATAATTTTTATTAAAAAACAAAAATTTACTATAACTCCACAGTTTTTATCTTTACGTTTGCTATATAATTTTTAATAAGTTACAAAAATCTATATTTTTAATTAAGTTGCAAATAAAAGCTAAAAATTTTAAAATAGGAGAAAATATTTTTTGTTTTATTTTAGGATGAAGAATCCTTGTTTAAGGAGGAATTTGCTCATGTAGAAGAACTTCTTATAAGTAGCAGAGAAGAATGCATCGAAATAGGCTCCAAGCTTCAGGATGTAAGTATAAAGGTATGTATGTGCTTCTTTTTTTTATGCATCATTATTTGTCATCATTTTATTTGTATCAACTACTGCATTTTCTTAATGAATAAGGATGCATGTTTATTTAAAATAACTATTATGATTACAAAAGGTCTAATTACATTGCCAAGAATAATAGTAATTAAAATTTAAACACAAAGAGAAGTGTTTAAAATTTTGTTTGCACTTCTAATAATTGCCAAAGTGACTTCTCATGATCATATGGACAATATCCTAGTAGTAGCAATTATCATGTAAAATATTTATTATGTATACTTTCAACTTAACCACTGTTGTTGCTAAGGAAGCATTGAGCTAACGTTTGCAATATGTCCTCATGGGATGAAGATACAAGATACAATTTCAAAAAGATTTGATACTCAGATGTGGGACATTCAACTTTTATGCATGTAATAAAATTTTGTAAAATGTTTCAATAGCTGAAAATAGGCTTCATAATATCTGACACGAGATAAATTATTACTTAAAAGATTTCATTTTATTATTGTTTAGAAAGAAATTATAATAATTCAAAATTTGCTTATTTACTATATAAGTCGATATATTTAAAATTTATGTTCATTTCTATTATCTATCAAAAATTCATTTGTTAATTTACTTTTCAATGTAAATGTTTAGGCATATTTTTCCAGCTTATTCTGAATAATAAAAGAAATATCCATGTATTAAGAAACAAGAAAATTCTTCTGTGAAACATGCTTTATATTGTAAGCTACATTCTTTTGACAAGTTGTATTTATTAGTATGTACAGAATTTTTGATAGCTTACAGGAAAAAAATATGCAAGTTATTTTTAAAAATTGTCAATAAACAAAAGGTTAACTGCAACTTCAAGAATATATTATAAATAATTGTTATATATAATTTAATGATAGTAAATGTTATACATTATTTAATGTAATTATTTTAAAACACTTATATATGACCTTGTCATAATAATCTTCTAATTAATTTGTTCTTTCATTAAATTCTATTGTGTGGTAGTTCTCAACAAATTTTTTAATAAAATTGCAAGCAGCTGTCTATAAAATTATAAGATCATAATAAACTCTTTTTTTAATATTGTGGAATATTGTTTATTTTAAAGAATCCTAATAATTTTTTTTATTTTGAAAAATATTATTTATAGGTAGAAAGTATGATGAGACTCCGGGATGATTCTTCATCTGATCATTCTGTTTTAAGTGAGAATTTTGAGCAAGATAAAGAAACTAGAAATGATTATGAAGAACTCAAAAGTAAATATGAATCCAGAATGTTGGTCTATAAGGAAAGTTCTGAGCATCAATCAAAGATTGTTGATGTTCTTCAAGCTCGAGTAAGTATTTCTCATACAGTTTATAAAAATATCAAAATGATTCCAAAATTCTTTATTCCCCCCTAAAACTTTTCTTGAGTTAGTTTGAATTAATTCATACACTTTCACGTGCATCTAATGAGTTTTCAGCTCCACTGATATTTGCTGGATAATATTTGCTTTCAAAGTGAGGGGGGAAACTGCATATCAAAGATTTTATCATTTTAGTGTTTGAACCACACAATAGTCTGTGAATTTTCTGTAGGCATGTAAAGGGGGAACTTTCTACCTTGTTGCCAAGGCAACAGTGTGGCAGACAGCAGTTCTCTTACAATAGGATTTTTTTTAACAAAACAAATCAATGATGGTCGCAGGTTTTTTATGGAAAGAAACAACATCATTGCTTCTTGAATGAAGTTTTTGAGAAAAATGCAAAGTTAAAAATGATTTTTTATCCAGGCCTGTGATAAACCTTGATGAAACTTGGGGAAACATTAACAATTCACCTAAATAAATTTGGCAAAATTCAGTTTCCCAAGGAGGCACTTTTAAGTCCCATTGGGGAAAGGATCAAGATTGATCATTTGCCATGCTGGATCTACTGATATAGGCTTTATTCCATCGTCTAAACTTGTATTTCAGTTCAAAAGTACAGTTGATTATTATAAGGAGATAAACTGTATATATTTCAAAATATAGTTTCTCGATTTACTTAGAGGATTGGAGGAACTATCTGTTATTGTCATGGATAATGCAGGCTATCATTCAACATATACTGAAAGAATTTCCTCCACAAAGACAAAAAAAAATCTGATATATGGCTTCTTAGGGAAAATATTCATTGCAATGCTACCAAAACCAAACAAGAATTATTGAACATTCTAGAGTAGCAAAAAGAAAATTAGGAAGCATATGAGTTTGATCAGTTAGCATACAAAATGGGACAGGAAGTAATGAGACTCCCGTCCTATCATTGCTAGTACTATGTTATAGAACTTATCTATATGCAGGTGAAAGGTGAAATGGCAAAGAAAAGTAAAACTCAAAATTACAGATGTCAGAGAATTGCTCAATGATGTGCTATTAAACATAACAGCAGATGATTGGAAAAAATGTGTAAAGTATGCAGAGAAAATGCAAGAGGACTGGTATTAGAAATGATGCAATCAAAAGAAATGTAGTCAATTTACAAGATGACAGTGAAAGCAATGATTAAGTTAACTTAAGAACCTTTGAATTATACAATTTAATGTTTTGTAATTTTTTTTATTATTTCAATTTGAAGCAATCAAAAATTTATGCTGATAACAATAACAATGTATAAAAATATAGGTATTTATTTTTCAAATTCAAAAACACAATGTTTTAAATTTATCAAATTTTGCACATGATTTTATATCTGTAGTTTTTATTTCATTAATTTAGAAAAAAAAGCATCTTAAACAGAAATTTAATTTCCAAATATTGAGGCTCAATTTCCAGAGATTAATTGCCAAAAAATTGACTATGAATCAAATGGTATATTTAATAAAAAGCACTAAATTCATAATAAAGATTAATATTTTATAACTATTCTACATCATGCAAAGCATTTTCCCCACCTTTATTAAAGAATGTGCAAGAGCATTTTACGGAAACCACTCCAACTTTTTGTTTGTTTGTTTGTTTATTTGATCTATTTACTTTAAAAAATATCTCAGATTCAACAATTGAATAAATTTTTTTGCTTACATAGCCATCTTAATTTTTAATAACAATATATTTTTAATTTTCTTCACATTATAATGTTTAATGTTAAATTTTTTTTACTAAACACCATCAAATGTTTTGAAGGTGTTACTGTATTTCGGCAATGTACAAAATCTTGAATTGTAGCTATATAATCCAACTTTTTGTCTTAATTTCATCTTCTTACTCAAACTTGCTAAAATGGTGGGAAAAAAGTTTTATCAAAATCATGTTAATGGAGAAGTGGTGCTGTGGAGGCCAATAATAGCACCACAAATGATAATGAGAAATGAACGAATAGTTATGGTGCAACTAATGAAAATAAACTAAGGAATTTCGGTGTTGCTAAAATCATGAGACATTGCTTCGATAATATGTGGTTTATTTGACTATGCAAAAGGGCATGAAGTTACCACACTACTAATGGTATACACTGCAATCAGAGTTCAAATTTAGCTCTGGGGGGTCAGGATCTGCACTCATACAGAAAGGAGCAACTCTAGAATGGGAGCTCGCCAAGTTAGTACATTAATAGCAAAGTACTAAACAAGGCAAAAGCTTGGAAGAGTGAGAAAATTGATTGTCCTTGACAGAAAAAATACAAAGACTATTTTCAATGTCCTTTTATTTATTAATTACCAGAAGAAGTGCCCATGTAAGTGCACTGTTATCCTGCTTTCAGAACTCTCTAAATATCATTTGATTTTGTCTCGCCTTCTGTTTTGTAACTGTCTCTTGTTAACTTTTGCTTTCTTGCTATAGAAACATAATATTCATGAAAACTCAAATTGAGATTGATTACTAAAATTGAATTAAAACAAATATTGAATTATAAACAAAAAAAAAATGTATTGCCAAACTGGGGAGGGAGGGAAGTTTCTGGAAGAAAGCTTTAGAAATAACTTCCAATGGCCCTGAAGTGAGAATATAAGGAATCAATGTAAAATTGCAGATCTCTGCTCATTAACCTTAGCTAAAATCCAGCATCAGAAAATGTAAATCAAATGAGAAATTTACTATCCAATGTCTAATATTTATTCATGCTTAGCTTTATTCACACATGTGTAAATCAGCATTCACAAATTTTAAAAAAATGTTGTCAATTCTCTTGTTTCCAAAACAGAAGTTGGGATTTGCACTTTTGATAATTACAAAGATGAAATGGGCAGATGATACTTTTTATTCAGCATTGCAGATTGCTGTAGGCATATGTACATATATGTTGATAGTGGCCATTTCAATTCATTGGATTGTTTACTTTAATAATTATCTCTCTTTTTTTAGTATTGGTTAATTGGACATTTGTTGGAGATATTAAAGGACTGGTATTACTAACTAATGAATTTTAACCAAATAAAAATTTTCATTTATGACATATGCAATTATAGTGACAATATTTAATGTCGTTTCCTTTATAGCTGCTGTAGTTCAGGGTTTGAGCATTTTCAGACTTGGTAGTTTTATTCATATAACAACAATTAAGAGTGTTTATTGTTAATACAATGCATGTGTGCTTACTGAAACAATGTATAGTTTCACTGTACAATATACTTAAAAATACTTTTAATTTATTAAAAATTTAAGAACTTTTTTTTATAAAACTGAAATTGATGTTGATTTTTTTTATTTTAAAAATATAAAAATAATTTTTGTACTGCAACTATATTGTGAAGTTATTAAAGACAAGCGCTAGCATTTTATTTTTAAAAAGAATCTAATTATTTTTTTAATGGATCATATTTTATAAGTATTTTCTGAATTAGTCCTTTTGAAATTAGTTGCATTTGAAAATAATTAACCAGAATAGTTAGAGGAATCATCATCTCTTCTGCTAAAAAAGCATTTTAAAGTAGCAATCATTTGTATTTGCGTTAGTGATTATTTCCAAGCCTTAGTAACAAGGCAAATGAAAACAAACTTGTAATATTTTTGGTAGCTGCCTTTCTTCTGAGCCTTGTATTTAAAATAGAAGGGTTTACAAAAGTCTATCCTAACATAAGAAATAAAAAACTAAGTTGGAACTCTATTGGTTGGGAGATTGACCTCAATTTGGGTTGCAGTTCTAGGTTTGTTTTTAGTAAAAATTACACAATCATGTATAAATTTTCTGGCTGTATTTCTGCCAGATTAAAGTCAATATCCGTGTCTTACCAAATACAACACTGGCTGTTTACTGGCATGTAAATGTTATATGTTGCATTATTAACAAAGTGAATTTGTGATTCTTTGAAATTAATACTGGAAACTTTTTATCTTATGACAAATTGGAATTATTTAATCTTCCTCCAATACACAAAACACCATTTCAATCTAGAAAAGGGTTCAAGCAACTTACTTCACTCTTGTTAACATTTTCGCCTTTTTCAATATTAAAGGTAGTTATCTATACAAGTTTGATTAAAGTTAATTTGCACTTCAGCTCTTTAATGCTACTCTCTCTCTCTCTCTCAAATTATTAACACATCTCAAAATAAAGTCTAAGACTTTAATTATGTTATAAAAATTGTTTGACACAGTAAACCGATTATCTAAAAATGAGTAAACGTGAACTATAAAGTAATTAGTTAAATGTGTGAGTTCTGCTAAATGAAGTTTTTCAAAAGAAAATCTATATTTTACACAGAACAGTCCAGTAGATAATGGATGTCATTGCAATCCCCCCCAAAAGCTCATTTCTGGTACTTGAAGAAAAAAGGGAGCAAATCACCATAATTTTATTAATTGCATTCTATCTACATCACATACCCTTGAAATGACGTCTGCGGGATTTTGTACCTAAAGAACATGATGCCACAGATTCCTTTTTGTTAACTGAAGCTACATGAAACATGAAGCTTAAGTACTTCCATGTTTGGAATCACAATACTGTTACGGATCACCAGGTTCGTTTATAGTGGGTGTATGGTGTGAAGACACAATCAGCGGGCTTCAAAAAACAACAACATTTATTTATTCACTAACACACAATACAGAGACGAGAAATATATACAGTTGGTGAGGAATACAGGACATTATGGTATAGCAGACAGTAGCCCACAAGTAGTAATCGACCACCTCACTCAAAATAGGCCAGATAGAATTCAGCAGGAGAGGGAATCTTCGGACCTTCGCTCTCTCTAAACGGCTGAAGTTATCACTGACTCCTCGCTTTAGTTGCCCACTCACTACCACACAATTGGCTACTGTACACACTACACATTGCCACTTTCACAACAGACAATAGAACTCGGCCCACAGCAGTTCAGCACTCGCTTGAACTTCACACAACGCTGGCACTCCACCGTTGCTTCGCTATCCTCTCGAAGGCTCGTTCCTTGTCTTCTACTCAAGCTCCAATTCCGGTTCTATTCAATTCACCACACTACAGCTTGAGACTGCCTGCCATTTATAGCTCGTGGGATGCTGGCCGAGAAACTTCTGGGTCAATCAGGGCGCATCTTGGTTTCTATTGGACGGATCGTGAAAATTCTTGAAGTTTCCAGTAGTATCCATTTTGTCGCCAAGCCCTGACATCAATAAGGCGGCACCCGCTGAGCACGCAACAGATAGTCTTTCTTACGATGACACTGTGCGTGCTGGGAAGCAAAATTACTGTTCTGTAACAATACATCATTCGATGTTGAAGGCGTTTTTTGTTAATGTTGTCGCAAACACTTGCCATTCACCAGCATCTTTCACAGGAAGCATTTCACCCCAATCAGTTTTCAACAACTACAATTGTTGCATGAAGATTTTTGTTTTTGTGAACACTAGCACGGAGCAGTAGCCGCTGCCTAGGTTGCAGTATTTAACTGATACTTTTTGATGAGTTCATAAACTCTCTTCTTCCATAAAATTTAACTCTCCTTTAAATTTAACTCTCATCTATGTTAATCATACGATACATCTGACGAGTATCTGCAGTACATGCAAATATACGCTTTCTGAACCTAACTAACAATGTTCACAGATAATCTCGAATATCTCCAGCGTTATTTTGAATTAAATGAAGCCATTTTTCTATTAGTTATCAAGACGCATTAAAAACGGTACGTTGTTTATTTGTATTTTTTTAGGCCTACAATATGTAACTGTAAGTTCAACGCTTTCTTCTTGTTTCTTGTTCAAGTGTCCTAACTCAGAAGTATATTTGCTTAACTCTTATGAATCGACGTCTTCGACGAAAGTGAAACATTAGGTAAATGTAGCAGAAATACTGGTGACATTTTGGAATGTTCCAATACCATTACAGTTACTCTAATTCATTAATATTACTGCGTGGGAAACCGTGAAAATACAGAGATTTGAAAATTGTCTAAAAAACAACAACAACGAAAAAGGAAATTTGAAAATTTTCATAAAAGCAGTGAAGATACAAGGAATTTTAGTTTAATTATTTTTCATACCCAAGAAATATTGTTCTCTTAAGATTAAGACAGTAAATCGCAGCGAGCTGAATAATACGACGTTAACAGCAAACGTAAACACAGCTCACTAATAACAAGCAAGAAAAGTAATCCGCTAGTCCAGTGGGACGCTTCCTAGAGAGAAAAACTGCCAAATGCGGCAGCCCGTCCCTTATATAGCCGGGTGAAGGAGACGCGAAGCTTCGGAAATCACCGAGAGATATCCAGCGCCTGCCAGATTATTCCTTTCGCCAAACCAACCCGGCTGGCGCCAAGCTCTGACACCGTCGCCAATCGCTCTCCCTTCCGGGATTTCAGCGGCGTTCGCCCGCTTGTAACAATATCATATTTTTACCTTTTTAACAGCCTAAATATTTCTGAATGTGTGCCATAAAAGTTTTGTAGTTATTTTTAATGATTTCTAAATATTTTTTTTTATGTTTGCTGTTGTGTGACATCCTCATGTCATATCGGGTGGAGGTTAGACACGTGTAAAGCTAATCTTCCCTCTTGGATATTATGCTACGGGCAACGCTGTGCGAGTACTGCTAGTTACAAAAGTAACTTAAATAAAAATGAATATTAATTAAATTTGCTGGCAACTTAAAAATTTATATATTACTAACTAGAACCAGAATTATAATTATCGTAAAAAAAATAGAAATAAAATTTATTTTAACATCTTGCACAATTGATAAATAATAAATATCCATAAGAAAAACATTAAAAGGATCGATTAGAAATCAAATTTCATTTACTTTCAAAAAGCCTTTAGACAGAGCAGCACGCTTACTGTATGATAATGTAAAAGTGTTGGACCATCTGCCTCTGCCTTCCATAAATTTACACCTGCTTTCTAAGTTTTACTTTCTCGTATGCGTAGTATAGATAAATCATTGTAATCGTTAAAATATTGAAGCTCAAAATTTGGACGAATCTTCACGTTTTAGACAGCCTTGTGTTTGATAAACTCGACGGATGAAATTGCGTATATGGTCTTTGTACCAGATTTCTAGATTTTTGTCAAATTTTTAACAAAATCCGTGTCGAAAAAGTCTGTCTGTCCGACTGTTAGAATATAAATTGAACGGCGTTGCCCGTGGCATAGCACCCAAGAACAAAAATGAGGTTTACAATATCAAGTCAGATATGTCATGGGCATGTTGTGCTAGATCAAATAAATGTCAAAATATATTTAGAAATTATCAAAAAGAGCTACAAAACAGTTTTTCATCGAACACATCAAGAAATATTTAGACTGTTAAAAGTGTAAAAATGTGATATGCCCGTAGACGAAACACAGGCGAATCATTTCGGTCCTCGGGAGATTCATTCTGTCTCCACAATTCAGTTGCATTGCGATTTAAAGAAAGACGATTATTTCGCTCACCAAAAGGTTCTGTGTCATTTGCGCTCAATCCCATTAGAGGGTGTCATTTGCGCTCAAGCCTTAAAAAGGGTACCACATTATAACTTTTATCTTTGTATGTAAAATTTGTCGATTTTACAATGTGCGCCATATGGTAATCAATCATCGTCACAGTGAGAATGACACTCATGTCTCTGATAACGAAAAAAGGCTTCCGTGGGAAAAATGCTAATGACCGTGTCCGCGTTTCAAACGATTGATAAAAGCAATAAATAGAATGAGCGAAATTTGCTTTAAAAATTTATTATGAAGGAGCATGTTCATAATTTTCCTACACTGAAGACATTTATAAACATTATAATTTTGATGCACGTAATACAAATTTAATCTATTAAAGTGAACTATATTTTTTAGTTTTAGGAGGATTTTATCTTTTTATGTCTTAAAGTTTAATTGTATTTAACAAAATGGAAAAAAATCATAAAAAGTGTTTTTTATTCAAATTTAAATAGATATCAATAATGTTTAGTTCTTTCAATATGTATGTATGCTTTTATGTATATATAATCTATAAACGGATACTTGAAACGAGTATGTATTATTTTACGATAAAGATGTTGAAATAAGTTATCTTTTTTTGCAAAATAATAAATACTTCGGCAAAAATAAATTATAAGAATCATATTTAAAATTTAAAAAAAAAAAAAAAAACGGCTGCTGATTAATTCTCAAGGGGAGAAAAGCATGTTTTCAAATCGAAAGTGTTCATAATTACTGAAATTTCTTCAAATCTGAAATACATTACTTCATTTCCTAGCTCATTTACTGTCAGATTTAACTATACATAATCTAATGTACCACAAACGATATCTAAATGCAGCATCTACACGTACTACATCAAAGCGCTTGATTCTCAGATACAGCATCATGTGCTAAAGTTCTATTCGCAGGTAATAAAGTAGTGAATTTCTGTCTAATTCTTTTAAAAGCGGTAGCAGCAGGGATTTAATACCAATTTTAAATCTATCCTAGATCTAAGCATGAAAGAAAGCTAGAAATTAAATATGTTACTTTATATTTTATTCCTTCCTTTTTTATCCTTCTTTTCTCATCTCTGAATTTCTTGCCAAAAGTATAGAATCATGTAAATTTAACCTTTATTGTAACCGAAAGTGAAATTACAATAGAAAATGTTTGAATATTAAGGCGTAAGATAAGACTAATTTCATAGCTATGACAGAAACTTTTCTGAAGTCACTTTTTTTTTCTAAAAAGCATTAACTTAGGAATAAGTTTTTGCACTTAGGAATAAGTTGCACTTAGGAATAAGTTTTTCTTTTTTAAATCCTGCTTCCAGACATACTTCCAATAACAAAATTTCATTAAAAAAGGTAGACAATTGAGCAAAAATTTATATATATATATATATATATATATATATATATATATAATGAAAAAACACATTTAAATGATTTGCTGAGAATAAATAGCAGAGTCGTGGCCGAAATCATGGAGAATACAGGTTGAATTTTTAGTTCTTTTTATTTCATCACGGGAGCAGGCATTATTTACAAGCGAAGGCGACGTGCACAACACAGAACGACACAACGGAATTGACGAAAGCTAAGTGTACAAAAGAGGGCGGGAAATCATTATTCCTGGTCTTAAATACCAAGACTGATGTCTAAACTAAGAAATGAATTAACTTTATCAGTGGATATTTGATAAATATTTGCTGATTAATTCAAAAAGTCAGTCCTTATATCACATGAACCCTATCACATATGCCCAAGTGTTATTAATAAGTGTTATAATGCAATTCTGAATAGGTGTCGAAGGAGTTAATTTGGAACAAATTTTTATGTCCTTTAATTAATACAATTCCGGGATATTTTTTAAAATAATTTATTGAAAAGGTTATTATGTTATAGGCTTTAGCGAAGCAGAAATATAATTTAAACAGTTTGAAATTAATAATGTTAGGTTATTCTTTTTTGAGGGGTGGAAGGAGGCTCCCCCAAAGGGGCTTAAATTAGAATTCAAATTATTTTCTGAATTTGATGTTCAGATCAAGAGGTCTATCCATACTCTCAGAAAGCATTTGTAATCATTATCATTAATTGGAGTTGGAAAAAAACCAAAGAAAAAAATTATAATTAATATAAAAAGACACAAAATAATATGTGTGCTTTTATATCTTGAGGAATAAACGAATAAAAAAAGAAATGATACAGTTCATAAAATATCAAACTTGAGTTTAGATTTTATATGTTGATAGGAACTAGGAAATTAAAATCCATTTTGTACCATTGAACTGATTTAATGAATCTGATTTAAATAAATAATGCAATTTTATTTCTACTAAAATGACATAAAACTTGAGTACTAGCAAGTTTAAAAACATAAAATGTCATGAAAGCTATGGAGATTAAAAAATTTCACACTTTTATATCTACAATTATTATATTAAAAATTTTATACATCTATAGTTTTAAACGACAAGTTTTCAAACATTATTTCAATTTCCTTCCAGCTATATTGCAAATATTTGACAAATTAACTATTATTTTATAGGTTTGCTATTCTAAAATTTAATATTATAGTTTTTAGTGACAATTTTTTAAAGATTATTTAATTATTTTTGACTATAGTATAATCAGGGTGGATATTAAGATTTTTCCATATTTAGTATAAATTATAGCTTTGCATAATATAATATTCAAACAAACTAAGTATTTCTAAGGAAAGGCTAAAAATGTAATAATTACTTTATTTTCATTTTTAAAAATTTCAAATATTGATGGTAATTTGGACATTTGCTTGCCTTACATTTATATGAGAGAAAACAAACTTTGTTTCATTTTCCGTTGAAGACAATTTTATTCAAATTACATAAATTGTTATATAATTATTCAATTGATTTGATGGTTTCTCTATAACGAGTCTTTTCCCCAACTGAAATATTCGACTATTTTAAGAAGGATTTTTTAAAAGCATAACTGCTGTTTAAATTTATAATTTACAAGGAAATAAATATTATAATTTCATTCCCAATAATTTAGAATCTTTGAAGCATAGTATCTTATCAAATGTGATAGCAAATAAGTGTTAGTAATAAGTACTAAGGAAATTCGTTTGCTTTTAGTTTCATCATCATCTTTAAGATAATTAGATAAAATTATTTAGCAGTAGACATAAGCGTTTTAAAAATTTCTTTGAAATACTTCAACATTGTAAAGTGGTCATTCAATGTATCAATAAAAAAAAAACTTCTAAGTATATATAAATAGCTTATTAAGAAAATGCTATTATTCGAATATATAACACAAATCAAATAAATTATTTCAATTCAACAGTTTTTAAAATACACAAAATATTCTCTTTCACACTGCAACTTAAATACAATTTTAACCATTGATGGTAAGTAGAAAGATTAATATATGCAAAAAAAAGTAAGAAAGAGTAACCAATGCATGAAAAAATATTCATATTACCTAAAAGCATTTTATTTCTTCAAGTTTACACTTGCCCTAGTTTTTTCAATTCTATTTTATTACTAAAAATTATTTTTCAATTATTATTGAATTATTTTCCTACTATTATTAGTATTTTAAAAAATTTCAAATAAAATTTTATTAATCATTGCTTTAAAATAATTGTATAACAATTTTGTTATATTAGCAAGAGTTACAAGGTAGCTCTTTAAGTCCTTGTCAAAAGAATATTTTTCTACTGTTCGGTTTATTCTATCATCTAGATCAGGGATGCACAACCTATGCACCGCGGGCCAAAATTGGCCCGCATAGCCTTCGAAGTTGGCCCGCGAATGTTGTTAATAAAATATGACTAATTTAAAATGAAATGAGACTTTTTTCAAATGAAAAAGGATAAAAATCTGAAAAGAAAACGATTCTACATCAGAATAAATAATTAACAGTTGTTCATTAAGTTTATTTACTTTTTATTACGAAGCTTTTCAGTTTGTTCCCTTCATGGCTAACAGCGAGTACGATTTTCGTATAGGAGAAGCTCGCGAAAGTGAAAAATTACCACACATGAAAATGCAGTATGAGGATCCAATTCAAATCTTTCTTAAAGCATTTGATGATCGGTTTTCAGATTTTGAAAAGTGCCAAACGAAATTTGATGAATTTTCTTCTCCATTTTCTGTTGATGTTAATCTAGTGGATGAGAGTATGCAGTTAGCCTAAATTGATTTACAGAAGTCTGATTTTTTTTCAAAAATCAGTTCAAAGGTAAACCGATATTAGAATTTTATAAAGATTTGCTATAGGAATTTTTATGCTTAAAGAAAAATGCAGCTGCATGTGCAACTTTCTTAAAAGCACTTACATTTGTGAGCAAATTTTCTCACTAATGAATTTAAACAAATTAAAATTAAGAATGAGATGAGAGCCTTTCTGCTGTTCTACGCATTGCTACAACTAATATTAAGCCCAACATAAAATCAATAACTTTAAATAAATTCATTTTTTTACTAATTTCGATTATTAATTTTTTTTTCAAAATTTAAATTGCGTTCTCTGTATAATTACCAAAAAGTTTTCCTCTGTTATTCTATTTCAAGTTTGCACCCTTTTTAGCAGGAATATCTTTTTTTAGGTTTAGGTAATCGTAGCTATAATGTTTGTGTTTTATTCACATATTTATTACTTAATGTGTGCATGAATAAAATAAGTAAAGTAATAATTGTAATTCATGCGTATTGCCATAAAAAAAATTCCAATGTTTTCGCGTTTTTAATATTTTTTAGCATTCATGTGCTTTTTTGGCCCTCGTCATGATCTCTTTTCATATTTTGGCTCCTCATCCTGAAAAGGTTGTGCATCCCTGAGCTAGATTTATATATTTTTTCGCTCTCCCTTCTTCATCTAAATTTAATCTAACCCCTAATCTAAAGTAAACTATTAAAAATGTATCTAGCGTTCTTAAAGAAAATTTTACAGTTTTACCGTGAGAAAAAAAATCGAATATTTCGAAGATAAGGACCCTTAATTATGTCCCTTAATCTTATCAATGCGAGAAACGTTCATTCTCTAGCCCATCTAGATGCACGCCAAGTTTTCCTGCCAAGGGTGATTAAATTGCAGTAAACCTACCATGTGAGCGCAAATGACACCCTCTAATGAGTTAGCGTTAATGAGACTGAGCGCAAGTGACACAATCCCCACCAAAAGACACCTTCCCTAAGTGTAGACATTATTTCTCTGATATTCGCTAATTGAACATTACTTTTCTCTTCTGGCCAAATTTGAAATTTTTTTTGGGGGGGGGGGTGATAATTTTGAATCGATGTTTAAAATCAGACAGAAACAAAAAAAATGTATCGCAAATGCATACCACAGCTCTTACTATTTGCATATGCGCAGTTTGATATTTTCGCGCTGATAAGTGCAAAGATAAAATCGCAATTATAAAATTACTTTTTTAAAAAAAAATCATGTCAGAACATGATGTTTTTGGTATGAGACTCTTGGGATCAACAAAAATCCGTAGACGAAAAATTGAAATTTTATTATCTGCACAGGTATCTCAAAAATATCACCTTTTAATAGCTTGATGTAATCCCGTTTACAAAAGCTCTGATTAAAAAATAAGTTAATGACTACAGCAAATAAAACCTTGAAAAATGTCATTTTGAGCACGCGATTATGTGAAATGAAATAAATAGGAAATGTGATATTTTTTTAAAACAATAAATGTGAGCCAAAGTGTTTTTTGGATCGTTTGGAATACTAAAGTGACTCATTCGATGAAACCATTAAAATGAGTAAAAATATAATTTAACTCGCACGAGCACGCGGTGCTTGGCCATTCAAGAAATGATGTTCGGACATGATACATTGAAATATGCATAGCAGATTTCATTTTAATCTTTATTATTATTATTATTTTTACGATTTTAATGTACTAAAACTTTCCCCAATAAATGCTCAACAAAATGGTATAATTATCTAATATTCGTTTACTATTTCTCGAGTTTCTGTGGTTCCTACATACAGACGCTTTCAGGAGATAATTACAAAACGAATTGAGCTAAATAGATGTAAGTTTAATACATATTTAAGATCTGAAATGGAGACACCTATCAAATTTTGTCCTAAATCCGATGAGTTGATTGCCTGACAAACTCTGCTTACAGTAATGTATAAAAATAAACGCAATGATTTAAATATATCACATTTAGGTACAAGATTTTGTGACTACAAGTTTAGTTTCGTGTCAAAATTTTCTTTCAATCGTCTGGAAAACACGCATTTAAAACAGAAATTCCGTTTTCTGATCCTGTGAACTTTATGCCATGATTTAATCGCCAAAGAGTTCCCCAAGGATAACATATTAGATTTAGTAAAAATACGAAATTCACAAAGGCTAATATTTCGTAACTGTTGTTCCTTTATTCTATACAAAAGTATGTGAGAAAGCTTTAGGGAGACCACTGCTGTTAGTTTTTTTTTTTTTTTTTTTTTTCATTTATTGATACTTAGAACATTTGCTGTTGTATTTAATAATCAGTTTTCCTCCATAATTTTTAATTTAAATACGGTTTCGTTTAGTTATAGCAAATGATTTGCCGTTATCAGAATCCCCAAATGTAAAGCTTTTAATGATTTTACGATTATTATAGTTATTTAAAATATTTTTCATTTTTTAGATTATATTATCGTATCAGAAAGAACATGATCTTGTTTTGGTTTGAGATTTCTGAAGCTTCAAAATGCGTAGGTCACTAATTGTCAATTTTTCGTTTTTAGGGTTATTAGAAAATAATGCAGATGGCTGTCAAATTTGGCGATGAATCGTCAAAAAATAACTTAGAAATTTAATTTCCAACTCAAAAGTTTAAGTCAATGGCGTCCTTGTTACATTTTTTTTTTTTTTTGTTAACATGTTTATATTATTTGAGAACGTGATGTTGTATTGGTTTTTAGTTTTTAAAGCCTCAAAATGAATGGACAGAAAATTGGCGATTAATCGCAATTGGGACATCTATTTTCCGCTTTTAGGGTTACTAGAAAATGCTAAAGATAGTTCTTACATTTGGCGACTTATCACCTACAAAAAGTTACAACTTGGCACGATTTCCGTCATGTACCCAATTTTAGATATATTGACACACGCGTATTCTGATAGTTACTTGATTGTTTCATAACTGTTTAAATTGGTTAATTACATAAATTAATTATGACAAACAATGCCTTAAAAATAATAATATTCTGACATGATAACATGAAATTTGAGATAGCAGATTTCAATTTTCTTTTTTAATGGTTATTTTAAAACTTACAAATAAAAATTATAATTTAAGTGCAGTGTAAATGAACATTATTTTTGCATAAAAAAATCGTAACATAATAATTAAACATTGAATAATTGCAAGCTGTTAATTTAAATATTTGTTTGAAAACTGCATTTATTTTTATAATTATTTTTAATTAAATTGCAATTCAAATACTAAGTGACAAAACATTTATTTTCGTTTACAAAATTAAATGTCATTAATTAAAACCATCTTTAAATTGCTAATTAGCAATAGATTTTTTTAAAAAATAACCCATGTAAATTTATATATTTTTTTCTAAAAATAAAATTATTATTCAAAAATAAGGAGAACAGATATTTATTTTTTCATTAAAAAAAGTTTGAGTTTTATTTTTTAATAATTGGCTGGCTATTGCATTTTAAAACTTTAATGAATAAACAGGCATACTACCATTATACTAAATATCATTCATCATCCAGAATTCAATAGCATCTCCTTGAAACTTGAAAGAAGTGAGGTATTGGGATTTAATCATCTCCTTGTAAGCCTCGAACAAATATCCAACAAAGAAATGATATACTATTTTTTAGAATAAATATTAAACATTGCCAAAAATAATTTTTAAAAAAATTAAAAACGTCAATATTACGGCAAAAGTTGATAATTCAAAGTCATCGTTACCTAGCAACGATCTAAATTTCCGAATTTCAAAATCGTCTGCATTTATTCAATTATTTTTTTGATTTAAAAATGTATTAATAGCATTTGGAGGAAAAATTGCAGATGAATGAAATTGGCATCATTGAAAAGGTATAATTTTGAATTTTAAAACATATAAAATTATTTTTTTGATTACAAAAATATTACTTATAGAAAAAAAAAACCCGTCATATATTGAATCTTGTACTTTAATCATTTTTTTTCTATTATACATAAATAAAATGATCTAATTGGCCACTTTTCTAATTTTAGATAATGCTTGTGACAAAAAAAAAGTTTTACTATCGATAAACTTTATTACGCAAAATATGAAGTTATATTTCTTTATGGCGAATGTATTAACTTCGAATTGAATTTCTGAAATTAGCTTGAAAAGAAAATCGTCTGCCATATTAACCTGGATATTGGCTTTTGTTTTATATAGAAGATGGAAATATTATCATTACTAAAAAAACATAGTTGACGCCAGGGTTTCTTTTTCAATGAATAAAATATTTCAAATATTCAACTTTAAATAGAAAACTAATTTAAAATTCGATTAAAAACTTTTCAACATGACTTATACAATTCTTATAGATTTTTCCCCGCTGTGCCACTCGAAACTTTCCATGTAGGTCGTCTTCAAATAAAAATCGAGATTTTATCTGCAAAATCTAATGAATAATAAAGAACATAATAATCTCAAACAAAGGCATGCCTTATTCTGAGAAAAATTCGATATCATTCCATTTCTTAGAATTCCAAAAGCGGGAAAAAAGTTAGCGAGGTAATTACATAAAATATTCCCAAGTGCGCAAACGAAAAGGACAGAAGAAATAGACACGAATCAATCTCTTTTATTGAGAAGAGTCGACATCTTGCAAAACACTGAAAATTGGGGTTCGAAGGCCCGTTAATGAAGAGTGCAGAAAGTGGACGTCATGTAGTAAGTCACGCAATCCACTGGCAATAGCGAAGATTTATGACTTTTACCACGAGATGTGAAATTCCGAATAACCTATTTTTCTTCGAAGATCGTAAACCTTTAAAACTGATGTTCACTGTGCTTTTTAAAACTTTTGAATTGTTTCAGGAAATTAAACATTATGTATTTGTTTTAAAACTGCTATACAAGAAAAATTAATATCCTCTTACTGTTGATAAAGTGTTTAATAAGGGAAACAAATATATTGAAATAGCCTGAGCTATATATCTGTAATCTTCAGTCTTTCTATGCTGTTCAACAAAGCAGAATAACATTAGATCTTAATTCTAATATATAAATAATTATAGAGTTAGGGAATTGCTCAATGTTAATAAAGAAATTATTATTATTATTAGAAAGGCTGAAAAATTGCTGTTTGGCGGACGGTAAGTAATTGCAGCCTTGTAATTGTCCAACCGGGACAATTAAAAGGGCTGTATTGTTTCTTACTGCGCATGCGTTTGTAGAATTTTTGGCGGGTAAAAATGGATAACTTTTCATAGATAATTCCGCTATTTTTGCTCTTTGTTCTTTCTGATGTATGCACGTGTGTTTTCATTTTATTTGTCATTTCTTTTCCATAGTTTTCGAAATTTAGGTGTTGACCTTTTATCATTCTAGAACATGATGTTATTTCGGGAAATGAGGTTTGTGGCGTCAACAAAAATCCGTTGGCGAAAAATTGAAATTTTATTATCTGCACGAGCATCTCAAAAAATCAACTTTTGATAACGCGTTGCCATTTCATTTACAAAAACTCTGATTTTTTAAAAAAATGAGTTTAATTACAGCAAATAAAACCTTCAAAAATGTCACTTTGAGTTCGTGATTGTATAAAATGAAATGAATAGGAAACGGGATTTTTTTTAAATAATAAATGCGAGACAAAGTTTTTTGGTATCGTTTTCAATACTAAAGTGACTCATTCAATGCAGCAATTAAAATGAATAAAAAATATACTTTAACTTGCACGAGCACGTGGTGCTTGGCCATCAAGAAATTATTTTCTGACGTGATTCGTTGAAATATGCATAGCAGAGATTTCATTTTTATTTTTTAAATTTTATTTAGCCATGTTTCTTTGTGTAAATATCCATAATTCTAATACAATACTTTATGAAAAAGAAAAATTCAAGGGCGCCAAAATGGCAATTTTTAGCCAATAATGGAATGCCTAAATTTATCTTAATGAAATAGTGACAAACATAAATCAGGCTCTTTCTGCGCATGCGCTGCCTACTCGCTGTCTTATAACTGGCTGAGTGTAAACCTGGCTATATTCTTGTTTGAAATTATTCTTCTCTTCTTGGAATTACATACAGGGATTAAAGCTGTATGATATGGATTGAGAAGTTCATTTCGTTTTTCAATAATATCGCGGAAAAAATAAAGATTAAAATGAAATCTTCTATGCCTATTTCAATGTATCACGTCAGAACATCATTTCTTGAACGGCCAAGCACCACGTGCTCGTGCGAGTTAATCAAATTAGATTTTTATTCCTTTGAATGGTTTCATTGAATGAGTCACTTTAGTATTACAAATGATCCAAAAAAACTTTGTCCGCATTTATTGTTTAAAAAAATATCCCATTCCTATCTATTTCATTTCATATAACCACGTGCTCAAATTGACATTTCTCTAGGTTGAAATGCTACTTTGGGGTTTGAGACTACTTTAGGATTTTTTAAAGCAAATTTGTAGTATTTAAAAAAATTGTTTAAATTAAGAAAACCGATTTAAAAAAATCCGTATTATTATTTAAAAAGGAAAAGAATTAAATGCAAATCTTGATTTCAAAACAAGATGAAATAATATGGAGCACATGATTAGAAGATTTCTGGAAGTAAAAGAATGTGTTCTTTTAGCATTCAATGATATTCGTTCTTCTTGTATGCGAAATGCAACTGAATATTCTAAACTTTTAGAGCTTTATAAAGTCTTAAGACCGGTTCGTCTAGCAGCTGAAGGCTTCGGGCGACGAGATGCCAATTTAACACGTGAAGGTATATTTTGAATTTTTTTAAAATGAACTAAAAAATTTAAACACTGAAATAAGTTTGAAATCATTAAATGTTTTAGAATAATGAATTAAAGGAAGAACAAGTGGAATTAGCAACTCTTTTGCTGTATTTGCAAAATCCACAAAACATTTCTAGTTCAGCGAAAAAAATCTAGTGTACTTTCTTCAAAAACTGAAATTATTAAGTTATGTGAAAAGATATTGTCTAGAATATTTCCCTGAATATCAAAAAACAAGTCTTATGATAAATTAATATTAATGAATTTTTTTTCCATATCTTAACTTTGATACTATTTGTTGTTGTTGTTATTTTATATAAATTAAATAAAATATTTTTTCCTATTCTATTTTTTCGATAACATTCGAAAACCAGTGTTTTGGAACTATTGAATTTGAAAACCGGTCTTTCAAAAAAGACGGTTTTTGTATAAGTCCTCATATAAATTTTTCAAATGAGGAGAGTTAACTAATATGTATTCACGGGGAAAAAAATACATCACAAGTTTTATTGTGGGCCAATATAATCACCAAACAAGTCAATATATTTTTTACTCTTCAATGTTATTGTTCGATATACAAAACAATTCACACAACATAACATTTATACTTACAAAATTGTCAGAAAATATTGTAACATTTTTTCTCCCTCTAAAAAATTATGAAAATTCCTCCAAACTCTGGTTACTTTTGGGTGCAGAAAATTGACCCAGATTGTTTTTTATTTGGGGTCGAAACATTTTTTTCCCGTTGTTTTTTTTTAAGCACCTGCTTTTCTTTTTTATTTTTTCAAGCGACCCAAGATCATAAGATAACAGTTTCAACATCTGGCATTGAGTGAAAAAGCAGATAACCATTAATAAAATTCATTTCGTCTCTCAAAATAAAAACATTCACAAATGAACTGTTGTATTCTTAATCGTATCACTAAAGTATAAATGTAAAATTTGTATTTTCCGCAAATTTTTTAACACAAAGATAACACTTTTAAGTACACTGAATCTATTTGATGCTATGAAAACAGATTCGTATAAAAGTAAATATTTGCTTATCAGTTAAAATCTAAGCACGGTGTATTTAAAGCAGTTTTATGTGTTAAAATTAATAAAAATAAATCAGCCCTGTTGCTGTCTTTCTCTTAAATAGAAAAAGCCTGTTAACACTCGAATTAAACCTCTACAACATGTTACCCGCATTTCGAACACGATAGTAAAATGAGCGAAAGGTGCAAATCGTTTGTTCCGGGTGTGGATGGGTTTCCATGGCAACTCAAAGCGCGTCGTACATGGAAGAAAGGCATGGTTAGTAGGGCGGTTTGATGTTTTTATCTCAGTCGCAGATCATACACCCCGTGTTGGCGGTGTATATAGGTTTTGCTGCATGGAATTCTGCGGATTGTGTGTTAGAGATCGGGTGAAACTTTGGGAATGGGAATTTTCAAGGAGGCAACAGCAGGTGATTTATTAGAAGTTTGGAATACGTTGAATTTTTTTTTTCGTGATATCTTGTTTACAATATTGTTAAGTCTGGAACTTTTTAATTTGTTTGAATTAAATGATATTTAATTTATGCTAAAAAAATAAAATTTCATTTGTTTGTGAATCTTGTGTTGTTTGAAAAATGTTTTAAAAAGAAATTGGCTTATTTGCTATTAATATTTAGTGAAATGATTTATAATAGAGAAAATTGTTTTGTAGCAACTAAAAAACAATAATGGGATGCTTCTTAAAACTCTAAAATCAGTTTTATTCATTTTTTTTTTGTAATGAAATGTTTAAACATATAAATTAGTGTTGTATTTCTACAAAATAAACAAATTAATTAATGATGAATGCTTTATTGTTGAATGATTTTTTATTTGGTTTAATATGATCGTATTATTTTCATATTAGTGTATTTTATATTACATTTATTTATCATATTTAATAAATATGATATATTTATTTAGTAATAATATTTTAACATATTTTATTTTTATAGTAATTTTATTTTATATTATAGTGATTGTCTTTTATATTATTATTAGTTTCTATCAATATTAATTAAATCATACTTATTGAACATTTATTTATTAAGATGAGATGTAACTTATTATGAAAAAAATAGTTTTGATTTTTTTTTTTTTTTTTTTTTTTGAAAAATAAATAATTTTATTCATTGTTTGTGTTATATGCCTTATAAAAAATGCATGCTATTCTTTTATCATTTTAACATTTTATTAAATTAAGAAATAAATAAAAATAAGAAATGTAATGTATAGTTCTTTTAAAGCAGTGTCAAGTTTATGGCGATAGAATAATTATTTAAGACAATAAAAATATATAAGGAGTTTTTATTTAATATTATGCTACAAAAATGAATATTAAACCAATAATATATTCGTGAAGACAATTTTTTTTGTCAATTATTTATTTTGCCTTTTGGCAATAGTATCCTTTTGAAATTATTCTCTGACATTTCTTTCTCTCCTTAAGATGGAAGTGGTCTTTTGATGATCTGCTAGTTTAAATACATTTTTGGAATTCTTTTCTTTTCATACTAGATTAAGACATCAATTGTATGTTTTCTTAAAAGAAAAGAAATTTTTGATCTTGAAAAGTTTGACTGCCAAAACCAGTCTTTTAATGTTATTTAAAGATATATTATTTCACCTCAAATTTTATACTACTCGTCGTTGCTGTTTAAGGAAAACTTATTTTATAGCTCAGTAATTTGTGTGTGTGTGTGCTTATTTACCAATGCATGATGCACATTTTTTAGTTTGGCCATAAATTTTTCAACTATTATATATTTAGAAAATTAATGTTTAACCATTTTTTGGGTACTTTTCCGTTAGCCGGGCTGCTGCTGCTGCAAAAAAAAAAGAGACTAATATTGTAGAATTCCGCCAAATTTCTTACAGTGATTTAATAAAAAATCGCCAAATATCTTTGGCGATTTTTTGCTGCCGCCCGGCTAACGGAAAAGTATCAGTTTTTGCTTTTAGTTAAATTTATGTGAGCTATATTAGAGATACTATAGGGAGTTCTTAGTTTGGCCATAAATTTTTCAACTATTATATATTTAGAAAGTTAATGTTTAAACATTTTTTGGGTACTTTTCTGTTAGCCAGTCTGTTGAGAAAAAAAAAGCCAAATATTGTAGAATTCCGCCAAATTTCTTACAGTAATTAAAACAAAAAAATCGCCAAATATCTTTGGCGATTTTTTGCTGCCGCTCGGCTAACGGAAAAGTATCAGTTTTTGCTTTTAGTTGAATTTATGTGAGTTATATTAGAGAAACTAAAGGGAATTGTATTTTCTTATATTAGGTTGAAGAATATCGCATTCGTTGTGCTAAGTTAGAAGCAGCTTTGGCTGAGCATTCAGCTCATGAAAATAGTATTCATGTATGTATAAAATTTTTATTTCATAAATGTTTATCATTCTTAATTGATTGTTTTTGCTTGTACTCATTAGCAACTCAAGTTGACTATATTTAGAGAAGTATCAAATAATTGCATCATAGATGTATGTCATGTTTCTATATAATTTCAAGCATGTTTAATTTTTTTAAAAAAAATTAAATTGGAATACTGATTATTAATATTTAAACTAACATTTTTTTTCTCAAATATATGAGAGAATTATTCGCTTAGAAAATTGAAATATATTCGCTTAGAAAAGGTTTCAAACTAAGTGCCCAGGGCAAAATATTATTTTTTGTAATATTTGATATAAAAAGGAAAATGAATTCATTCATGTTCTATCTTCTTGACATACCATAAAGTTAGAACCAGGGTCATACATGTCTTCTCTTTCATTGCTATTATACTAAGATAATATTCAATGTTAACATATTGGTACACTTAGTAAATTTTATAGTATTATCACACTTTTATTGATTATAGTTTTGATTTCTGATTTGCCTTACTGTAATTGTTATTCTATCTGCTCATATTGCTTAATGAAATATTTAGAATACTTAGTTTTAATTTTTAACATTTTTATTTTTTTACAATTTGCAGTATTATTCATTTATTTCAGGAGACTGATTCACATTCACAAAATGTTTTGGCAATGGACCTGGAAACAGCTTTGTTACAACTGGAACAGGAGAAGAATAGGTATTTGTTTCCCTCTTTTTTTTAAATATATTAATTTGATTGATTTTAAATTAAAATAGATATTGTGCTTTGCAGTTATGGGAAGAAAATAAAAAAAAGTAAATAAATAAACTTTATTATATTTCCCCATAAGTTTTATAAGAAGCTGTTTTTACGTATAATCGCGGCGGGTACGTTTATATAGTGGGTGTACGGTGTGAAGGCACAATCAAAAGGCCTCAATAATAATAATAAAACTACCTTTATTTATACGAAGATACCAACACAAAGACGACCAATATGTACAATCGGGACGAACACATAGCAGCACCCTACAGCAGACAGTAGCCCACAAGTAGTAATCGACCACAGCTCTCAAATAAACTGACAGACTCCAGTAGGAAAGGGGTTCCGTGGAACTTCGCTCTATGGTATCTGCAAACGGCTGAATTTAACATTGTCTTCTCGCTTTAGTTGCCGACTCACTATCACACACTGGCTACACTTTTATTGATTATAGTTTTGATTTTCGATTTTATTAGCTTTAATTGTTATTATTGCTCATATTGCAAAGTTGTTTAAAAGTCGCTGCTTCCTCAGTAGACAACAGGACTCGACACATAACAGTTCGGCACTCGCTTGAACTGCACACAATGCTGACATTCCGACGTTGCTTCGCTATCCACTCGGAGATTCGTTACTTATTATCTATTCCGACTCAATTCAATTCACACGCGCCACTTAAAACTGCTGGACTTTTATAGCTCCCGGAAGGAAAGCCGAGAACCTTCTAGGTCAATCATGTCGCATTTCGGTTTCTATTGGATAGATCGTGAAAATTCTTCAAGTTTCCAGTATTATCCAAGTTTGTTGCCAAGCCCTGACATCACTAACGTGATGCCCACTCAGCACGCAACTGGGATAATCTTCCGATGACACTGTTCCTGCTGGGAAGCAAAATTACAGCTTTGTGACAGTATTCCACTACATCATTCACTTTTTGGAATATTTGCATACTACTTTGGTCCACTAAATAAAAGATGCTTGCTATATTGGGAAAAATATTTTTAATTTTATAAGACCCACAGTGGTATTTTGATTTACTAACCGTTCTAAATCGATTCTGGCGAGAACATTGAAAACTGCGGGACATATTCTGACTTGATGTTTTCAAATTAACCTCTCTCATTTAGACAAATATCAATCCATTTTAATTATTATAAAGAAAGAATATTAATTGTGTGTGTGAATAAGAAAAACTTATCTGTACACATTTGCCGGAGGAACATTCCTAAAAGTTGGTGTTCCTTCTAATTCTGAAGATGAAGATGAGATAGAAGACTCATTTTCAATCCCCAGTCTTTTTCTTCGATTAATTATAACAATGCTATCATCACTACTGGTGTCTGTTCTTTCACCAACCACAGAATCACTAGCAGTCGAATCAACGTCCGAAATAAGAGCTCATGACATGGTTATTTTTTAGAAATAATATATAAAAACGGTAAAAAGTTATTTTAGAATGCTCTTGTGTTACAAAATACACGTGAGGTCAGACTACGTGCTCACCCACGGAGCAACAAAAATACACTGAAACTCGCGTTGCGTCGCGGTTTCCGAGAGAAATGAACGCAGCGCTTTTGCGGTTAAACGGTACAAAAAGTGGAATGGGATCAGTAAATAAGAGAACATTTTAGAATGAAGTTGCTATGGGCTGAATTAAAGCAAAACTTTGGAAATTAATTACAATCGAAATCATATTTTAAAATATTGTTATATATATGTAATTCACAAAGGCAGACTTTTCAGTATAAAGGAAAGCATTAACTTTGTATTAACCATTACTTTAATTATAGAAATCAGATTTTTTTCTAATAAATATAAGGATAGTTAATCCTGTAGATATTTAAATGTGTTATCAAATCTTATCTCCAAGTGATTTAGAAAGCAGTTTAATATATTTTCTATATCTTTGCTCAAAGCCATTTTTCCACAAAAGATTTTCTGAAATAAAGTTATATGTAAACATTAAGGTTAAATGAATTCTGCTTTAAAATGAAACACAAATATATAAATCATATTTTTATACTTTCTTATGAAGAGTATCATTATTTCCACTGAAGGACCTATTAGAAATATTATATGGAACTCATTTATGACAGCTTACATTTTCTTTATATTTATAGGTGCCAAGGACTACAGCAAATAAATACTCTTCTTCATGAACAGCTAGAAATAGCGACAGAAGTGAATCAAACTCTGACATCAGATGTTCAGCGCCTCACTAAGGAATGGCAGCAAACTCGTTCTCAGCTATTAGCCAAAGAATCAGAATGGCAAGAAGAAGAACAGGTACATTTCTTTATCTGCAACTGATGAAATGTTGAATTTCTTTACATTATTAATCTACTGTCTTTTGGGATTTTAGGGAGATTATAGTTAGAAATTCCTTTGCCCTTTGTGTAGCTTCTATTTATTTACATTTCCACTATGTAGGTGTGCTCTTATAAGACAAACAAAAACTGACTAGGTGGATGTCAGAGACAACACCACCTTAAATCTTTTGGCTTTATGACTCAGTTCTGATCTAATGCTGGCATGTACTGCATGTTTTGATCCATACTCTTATATATAATGTCTAATAATATACAGTGCTGCATGTTTTGATCCATGCTCTTATATATGTCTAATAATATACATTCTTATGTATATTATTGATGATGATGATGTCGTGTCCGCTTTTAACGGCGGTAAGAGGGGTGCAGTAGCTTCTGAGGGTATGAACCCCTGAGCACCCGAGGGCAGAAGTCTGACTTCTAGCTCATATGAAGATGAAACACACACTCATACGCTTGCACAGCCCCTTTTTACAGGGGGGGGGGCACATTCACACATCTCACAGATAGCACACAAAGGAACAACCATGCCCGAACCGGGACTCGAACCCGGGACCTCCAGAACATGAGGCAGACGCGCTACCTCTGTGCCAGCAAGCCGGCATGTATATTATTAGACATTATATATAAGACCATGGATCAAAACATGCAGCACATGCCAGCATTAGATCATGTATAATTATATACATCCTTAAATTATTCTAAATTCTTATACGTAGATTATCTGTGGGGAACATAGGCTGTAAAAAAAGTATCAATCATACTAATTTGAACTTTATATTTAACCCCTTAACCAAACACAACTATAATATATGCATATGTAAGTAATTTCTGTTAATTATGCAACATTTGTTGCCAAATATAAATATTAGTGTATGTATGTAAATTTATTTATTTCTCTTATATGTAATATAGAGAAAGTATGATAGTCGTCAAAAAACTGGAAATCAACATTTTGACAAAACTCTTTATTTTAGTCCTCCTTGAATTTCAAAAACACATTTTATTAAAATGTCTATCTGTCCTAAAAAAAGTGCTTTAATCTACATGGAATGACTTTGTTATACAGTCTCTGTAGCAAATTAGTATATTTCTATAAACTCACTGAGAAAGTCTACTCGTTCAGCTGTTTAAATATAATTTAACATGATAACTAAAAAATGAAGCAACCTGATATATAGAATCTGATCACAAAATTAGTATCTGTAGTTTAGACACCTTTTTAAATTTTGAGCCAAATCTATCAAGGGATTTACCATAAATCGATCTGTACTTTCATAAACATGTGATTGTGATAACCCAAATAATGTGTCCTTGATTTAATATATCATATTTAGTATGGAATATTTTGACTACACTTGTAGTTCTGTGTCAAATTTTTGTATCAATCTTTTGGGAAAAGACTTCTAAGACCTAAATTTGATGTTCAGATATTAACTATAGGTCAGGGATTAACCACAAAGAATTATACAACAAATATGCTATATTCATGTCCAAGTATAATATTTAATAACTATTATATGATAATATCAATCAGAGCAACCATTTTTGAAACCGTTGATATTATTATTATTTTCATTCTTACAAATGTCTCCATTGATACTACTGTGCAGGAAAAATGCAAAGAATGCAATAGGTTAAATTGCTAATCCCATCTCTGAATTGGAAATTCCTAGGGTTATAATAAAAAACAAGCTTTTACTTTCTTCAGTTTTAATTCTCTTAGCTTTTTCTCTATATAATTTATTTCTAGTTTTGGTGAAAATTATTGATTTGGAGTCTTTTGATTCAATAAAACCTGCAGTGTGTGTGCGCGCTCGTTTACAGATTTTCTTGTATGAAATTTTTTTTTATTTGTAAGTAGTGATGTGGATTATTTCAGTTTTTAAAAATATTTTTAATTTTATTTCGTGTTTTTTATGAGTTTTTTTGAATTTTATTGTGTGTGTGTGTTGTTGTTGTTGTTGCTGCTGTTGTTGTTTTATGTTCAGGTTTTTCAATGACTTCTAAATTATATCTTAATAAAAGCAGTTCTGAAAAGTCTATTTTCGCATACTGTAATTGAATGACTCTTAAGAGAAAGTAAAGTTTTTCACAGCTAGTAAGCTTACAAATATTTAATATATTAAGAAGAAATTACCAAATTTCTCCAATTACCAAATGGCTTACCATTTCTTATTAAAGTTGAAAGATAAATCTATTGGAGCCATAAGACCTGGATGTTTTTTAATTATTTCTAGTGTTCATTGATGTATAAATGTTTGAGAATGCCTCATTAAATTTGCCATTTTTGGTTCTTGGTAACCAAAATATTGAAACTTTCTAACTATTTTTATTATTTGTAGAGCTATTCGATTCTTGCTGGGACATTTATGATGAAATAAAGTGAAAGTGTTTTATAAAATATACCGAACAAATTTTAATGAATTTTCACATGTGTGGAGAAATGCAGTGAATTTCTGTCGGACTTTACGAGAACAAAGGAGCATAACTAGAAATTGTAAATAGCTATAATAGGCAAAATTTAATAGATTTGGCATCTAAATTCTCTGTATCAAAATTAAATCAAATCTATGTGTTGACTTTCTATTGCTGGCCTTTTTATTTGCTTTTAATTAACTTTTATGCATATTTTATTTACTTACCTTTGTCTTAATCAATGTTATTTTTATTCTGTTGGCAAAATTATATATTTTGTAATTCTAATTGACTTCTTGAACTTTTGAAAGCCTATGCTTAGAAATATATAGTCTCTTTTGAGGAAATTAAGGCATAATATTAAGACAGAAATAATATTTAAATTATTTTAGATTTTAGATTATTGTTGATATGAATCAGAAATTCTTGCTTAAAATTTTATAT